>JAODAL010008483.1:0-117355 GCA_025379985.1 Phyllomedusa bahiana
TATACTGCGGGAAATATGCTAAGCACAGGACCCTGACACGCCAACTGTACCATGCTCTATACTGGCAGAGTTTATTTGCTCAGCACAGGAGCCTGACACCGCCAAAACTGTACACATAGCTCTATACTACAGAGAATAGTGTCAGCAGGTTTGCGGCTCATGCTGCGTTCCAGACAGATATTCAATGTCCAGTTCAAGTAAAATGGGGTTTCAAATCATACTGCCTTCTGCACTTTTTAAAATTTGTGGACTGTGGTACAAGACAGGAGTAGGGTAAATGGGAGTGTTATTTTTTTCTGTGGCTTTTATAACCAAAAGTGTGTTGCCTAAGATGTAGAAACGTATCCATTTGACTGTTTTTGGATTTTAATTCCTGCTTCCAGCCCTGTTTGGGTGTAAGAATGAAGGTGTTTTTTCCTCTCCCATAGACTTGAATGGTCATCGGCGATAATCTATTATCGACTATCGGAAATAGTCTTGATAATTGCCGATATCGACTATCGACCCGATGACGATAGTCAACAATCGCTCATCACTAGTTATGAGCACCAGGATATTCTAAGAATTTTTTTTTGAAGCACGAGATATTTTTTTAATGGCATCAAAAGGGATTGCGAATTTCACAATTTCTAGCAATTCCATGATGGATTATTTTTTTGCTAGATAAACTTGTAGTTTTAGTGGTATAATTTGTTTTTGTTTTTGGGGGGGTGGGAGGTTTCAAATTTGTTAGTCCGTTGATGAAGGCAGGTTTTACAATAAACGCATAACAGTATGGTATACTATCACAGCTGTAGTCTCTTGATTTCTACAGTACCAAAAGAACTGTTTTTACAGAATGCATAACACTTCAACAAGATTGTATTTGTGCTGCTGAAATCCAGGATCCGTAACAATATTTATCAGTTTATGATGCGGTGTGTGTTTTTGTACCTTTTTGTTAGTACTTGACAGATTTGAATTTTATGTTTGTACGGCATTTACCGTGCAGGAAAAATAGGTGATCGAGGAGAAGTTTTTTGCTCTTTAGAGGAACCTCTGGTGTGAAACTTAAGAAAGGACAGGACCAGGTTGAACACCTTTCTGACAGAGCTGTCTTTGTTCATTTCTCTCTCCAAGCACCCAAGAAAAATCACCACATACCCAATTGTTTTGATAGATTATTAATGTCATGACTGAGGGGATCGCAACGGCTGGCACATTAATCTCATCGATGCTGAGGTAAGAAAGGCTACTCCACATGTTCTGTTTATAGCATAACCCTTCTTATTGTGAAATACCAAAGGCTAGAAACACGAAGCTACATCTCTAATGATCCATATGACACTGTCACTTGGCGACCAACCCTACAAGAGGTGTAATGTTTGATGCAACATGGACATCAGTAACCAATTTACCTATAGCAGCACCAACCACACTAATCTCCACCATAGTCCAATATATTGAAGCGCCTTATGGTAGCACACAACTGTATCTAATGATGAACTGATTTCTGCAGGTTGGAATTCCAGAGGAAGCCATAAAGAGGTGCGCAACCCAAATATCTGGTGCTCCTGACTACATGCACTCCAGAAGATTGGTGCACACGGACCTAAATCTCAACAATGTGTTGCTCATGGACAAAGACTGTCATCATATCAAGCCTACAGACTCTGGTTTGACTAAACATGTAGGGAGCCTGGTTTTAGCCATGTCCCATATAATTCCATATAGGTCTTCTGAGTTATGCAATTTAAGAGATGGCGAGTCTTTAAATTGGGTCTTTTCCCAACTGGAATTTTAAATCCCGGGAGGAAGCAAAAACAAAAAAATTATCGAGGTATACCACTGCAAAAACTCCGGACCAACTCCCCACCAGGTAGTGAAGGTGGTCACAAAAAAGCCAGCAATTAAAATAACCTTTTTCAAGCCCCCTCTTGGGGCCTCAGCGGTCTGAACTACCCTAATTTTCCAGGAAAGTCTTTAATGTGCCCCCCAAGGGGGGGAAAATAGAGATTTGGCACTGGATCCTATAGGGGAACACAACAATATCAGTTTGTCATCATCCAGGGCCAACGGGTAATGCAGCAAATTTTTGCATTAAAGTCTGTACCCGAGCCTAATGTTCCTAAAAAAAGTACTTAATTACTTTTGGGACGAAAACCCTTGAGGCTTTGTGGGGGAATATATAGGACACCTTTGTCAAAATCCTATGGGTTTAAAATTGTGAACAAAATGTCGCAAGTTGAGTATTGCATGGTCTTGTTATTTTTAAATACAAAAAATTGGGAAATGACCCAAAATTTCAGTTATACAAAACGAAAGGGTTAAAAAAAAAAAAATTTTTTTTTTTTTTCTTAAAATTTCTCCTTGAAATTGGGACATTGCACTGCCATTGGTTTCCTTTACTGAAGATTTGGATCCTTGGACCTGCTTACACATATGGAATGTCTTCCTATTAATGCCAAATGTGTATGCCAGAAGAGTCACTAGTACATCTAAGATACATCCCCAAAATAAAAGGAAATCAGACCGATTCTATTTCAGGAAAGAAATCTGGGGGGTTTGATGGACATTAGCAAAAAAGCCAACACAAAAATCGCAATTGTAGCACAAAAATGCAAGGTCACATGACCAGATCAATGCAGTTTCTGAAGACACTTATGGGATATGCTCTGATAATCACGCGGACACATTTTGATCAACAGATCTTTATGTGCCCTGACCCCATCATCTAGATTTTTAACCCCTTACTGACATTTAACTACCCATACTTCATGGTTGAGAAGGTGTTCCTGCAATTTTTACATATGCCAAGTTTATGGAAAACTTTTGCGTTCACAAGATTTTCAAAATGGGGCCAGCGGGAATTTTTCAGTTGGGGTCATGCTGCATCACCTGTAGCCGGAGTGTGCTGCTGTAAGGGTGTGTAGGGAGCTTTAAGTCAATTGTAAGAAACTTATGTGTTAGGTTAACATTAAAGTTGGTTATAGTTAGTGTCATCCTGTAGAGCAGGAGTTAACCACCAATCACAGAGCTAGGCCCGAGATAAGGGGGGCTAGCTGCAGCAGTGGGGGATCAAAGCTGCACAGTGTGACAGCGAGTCAGTCTGCAGTTGCAGGGTGAACGGAGAACAGCTTACCCCGGAATCTCTCATGAGTGGCGGCAGATTCCCCTAGAAGACTAAGGAAAGGGCCTGATGGACTGAAAGCTTGTATATAGTTATACAGCAAGAAGACTGGGAGAGGCTGGGGCAGAACCCCTCTTCTGGCTGAAGCGTGTCTAAGAAGGGGCAAGAGGCCTAGGAGAGCAGTAGACAGTCAGCAGCAGCCTGGGCCATTGTGGACGAGCCACAGGTGGTGGTCAGGTAGAGCAGTGAGGTTGGTGGATAGGGTAACCCCTCAGGAACTGTGTGTGCATGAATGCTGAAGCAACTGCTAGAAACTAAGACACGAGCAACAAAGTCATTCTGCGACTGTCTTTGCAAGAGGTAAAGCCTCGTTTCTTCCAGACAGTTTTGTGTCAGTTGTTTCCATTGCTGGTAGATCAGTGGGTTCCACACCGCACCTCTCCCTACAATACAAAGAACCCAAGGGGGCTGCTCAGTCTGTACTTTACACTGCGGCCGTGGGTGATTAACCCCTTAGCTGCCGCAATGTATCATCATTGCCGGAGCTAATGAAAAGACAGGAGTGAGCTCCTCCGCCGGAAATCGGTGCACGCGGTATGTGTCGCCATCACACCCATGACTGACAGGCACAATACATAGCAGTAGAGGCGTATGACAGTGAAGTTTAAAGAAAAGTGAAAAAAAGGAGGGCATTTTTATGCACATAAGTGCGTTAAAAAAAAAAAACATCCCCGGATTGTGTTTTTTCTCATTTTTCCCTCACGAAACCAGCATAAAGGGCTTCCATTTAAGGTTTCTGCAGACTGGCCACTTCAAAAATATGGGTGGTTTTTCAGAGTAATGGGGATCTTTTTCTTCCGGCACGCAGTGACATCATCCCCCAAATTGGCATGCGCCCCGCTGCTTACAATACTCTTTTGTTGACAGGGATAGGCTAAAAAGGGGCAATAGCGGTCAAGATCAGGGGAATCCCCATGCCCCATAAAAGCCAACACTTCAGCAAGCACCACTCAAAATGTTTTTTGTAGACCATAATTTTTTTTTCCCACTTTAAAATGTTTGCTAATTTTGAATAATTTAAGAACTTTGGGCAAAAATCATGGAGCACACATAGAAGCCATTCCTCGACCCAAACCCCCAGGGGGGACAAATTATGCAAAAAGAGCTGAAACCCAAGCCGGGACCTGCCCTGGGCCCAGGAAAAGTTTAGACGTTTATATTTCTTTCCCTCTACAGCAAACTAAGGTTTTGGGGATTATACAAACAATTTGAAAGTTTTTTTTTCATTCCATACATTGAAAAGGATGTTTTTGAGGGCCCTTTAAAGGAATTCCTTTTTACAAAATCCTTTTTTTCTCAAAACTTACAGTTTTAAAACCCCAGTAAACCCCTAAAAAACCCCCCCCACATTCCACACAATAAAAAAAAGAGTTTTTGACCCAAATACTAATGCAAAGATTTTTTAATCTAGGTAGAACCCATAAAAATTCTACACACTTATTACTTTAACTGTATTGATATGCTGATGAATGTTACCACATGCTGCTCAAAAAAAAAAAAAAAAAACCCAAAACCCTGTTTGCGTATTTTTTTTAAACCTGACTCTCAAAAAATTGAAAAGGATAAAACATATAAACCCCAAAATGACATACTAAAAAGAACAAACAACAAAAATTTGATCGTTATACAGAATTTATGGCTGTAAACGAGACAAAAAGCAAATTTTTTTCCCAAAATCTTTCTATTGTGTAAAAACAAAACTATATAAAAATTATATAGCTCTTACGCCCTTCTAATAGGGGGAGACATCCCCCCCCGAAAGGGGCGGCTACACTTCAGCGATGACTTGCCCCTATACAGCCCTGTAGTACTAGTCACATGTTCGGTTGATTCCCCGATAACAGGGTCGCGGGGAACAGGGTGAAACAAAATGCCCACCTCCCATATTACACACCGGAAGAATACGTTTTGCTGTGAATAAGTACAGGATATACATACAGCTACCTCCTATAGGGAGATTGCTAAACATTTCTACTTTTGGAAAAGGGAGGGGAAATTTAAAAAAGGTCCACCCTATAAAAACCCCCAACCCCCCAATTCCCAAATTGGGAACATGTGTGCACACTAGATAAGCTTTAAACCCTTTATACTGATATGCCCCGGGTTTTCCATCCTGTAAGGCTCAGTGCACACTACGTTATTTTGAATGAATGTGTTAATTGGTAGTAGGACAATTAAAAAATGTGATAACATGTTCATTTATGCACAAGTGGATGAATGTGCAATGTACATTGATGGGAAATTTCAAGAATGACACTGTCAAATATCCATTAAGTTTTGACAGACAGAGGCAAGGCGCTGCACTTTAGTGTGTATCCATCAGAAATCTAAAACAAAGCTACCGATACTAATTGCAAGTAAAAACATGACAAATACAACAGAAAAGCTAGAAGGAAAAAAATAAAAAAAAAGTCAAATGTTAACTCAAACCAGTGCATGTTTGGCATATGTTTTTTGAAAGGCCCAAAATACATTTTGATATGGGCAAACTTTTGGGGTTTTAAACTTTTTTACTTAAATATTTACCCCAAATTTAAATAGAAATACCTACCCTTCCCCCAAAAAACCCCCAAAAAATTTCAATATTGGGCTCATGATATTGTGAAAGGCCTAAAAAAAACTAATCTAAAAAATGATTTCCCTGTTGGGAAAAACTGCAAATTACACCGTGTTTCCCGAAACACCATTTTTGGAAACAGCCCAAAAAAAAAAAAAATAGGAAAAGATGGGCCCCTTCATCCATTACTTGCTGGGGGGATTAGATTAATTTTTTGTTTTGTTTTGGAAACCCAAGGGTGTCCCGGGCTTTAACTCCCCCTTATTAGATTGCGAATAGCAACAATGTCTCAGGGACTGAAACCAATAAGGAAAAAAAAAAAAAAAGAACAAAAAAAAAAAGAAGTTCAAGGGCACCCTTTTTTTTTTTAGAACCTTTAAAAGAGAAACATAAACTTTTCCAAAAATTTAAAATAACTGGGACCCTTTCCAGATAACCATCTTGAAAGGTTAACAGTACTTATCCAAATGGTGCCAAACAATGAAACCCCCAATCAAGCACCAACTGAAACTTTTAATAATCCCTATTTCAGCCTTATTTTTTTATGCGGGAAAAGGCTGGAAGGAAATTCCCCCCTCGATTAAAGGCAAAAGGGGCCTTTTACAGATCCACTTGTTCCCGGCAAAGATTTATGTGGTGAATGTAAAAAAGTCCCCCCATCAAATTTACTGATTACAGAAATACCTGTGTTTGGCCATCAGAAAAAAGGGGGGCTGCAAAAAATAATACTGTTTTTAAAAAAAAATCTGATTAGTAGTGTTGTGCCTCTGTTTGGACCCTTTTATGGAGGTGAAAAGGGGAAAATCCCCGGTCTCCACGGATGCCATTGCAGCCCCGGCGAGAAGTCTATTTATATGGTTTTTTAATTTTCTGGATGAACAAACAAAAAAGTGGCCCCGGCTGCTTGTAAAATCTAGCTGACTCTCGTGAAACTACGCTAGTATAGGCTTATTTTAGAAAAGATAAGATATCGATGTAACCGGTTTCGTTGATTCTATGAATCAAAAAACCCACTTGAAATGAATGTTAACAATCATTTTCCCTTTGGTGGTTACACCCTGTTGAAAAAGGGTTTAAATAAAGGGGTTTCAGCCCCCCCATTTTTTGGGATTTCTGCGATTCAACACTTGTGGGCCTTTTTCCCCCGTCCGACCCATTCCCTAAAACACGGGGCTGATCCCTGTCTGGCGGACCACCTGTCCAGTCTGCCTAACAAGTTTGGGGGGAAAACGGGCACCACACAGCACCCCCAGCGTGGCCCATCGATACGGAGCCAGGAAACCGGGAAAGACCCGGTAAGTAACCATTGTTTTACTGCCTGCTCCTGAGCTTGATCGCTGTTCTTTGGGGGGAAAAGGGGTGGTGCTTGCATGTGTTTAGGTGAATGTTCTTTCTCCCTCTTTTTTTCCCTTTTTATACTGTTTACTTTTTTAGGCGTTTGAGTGCAGAGTGGGAGGGGTGAGATAAGCTGACCCGGGGAAAAGGGTCTGTCCCCTTCCCCCCGAGTCACGCATAAAGTTGACAGCAGCGGGCCCTGCCCGGGCGGGCCTTGGGGCCCGGATTTGGGTGCAAACGGGTTCTGTCTCTCTTCCTCCTGAGTAAAGCTAAAGTCTGAGACACAGCCGGGCCGCCGGGGGCTTGTTTTAGGGGCCCTAGGACTCTAGGGGAAGGTTGAGGCCCTATTCGGAGGAGGCTGTAGAAGGGGCGTGTTAAAGTTTCCAGAAAGATTGAATAGGGCCTGCAGTTCCTTTTTGGACGAAAGGCGCCAAGGTCGGGGATTGTTACCTGTTGTCCCTGATCTGCGTGACTTTGATGAGTTGGTGTCTACAAATACTGTGAGGAATAGTGCTGTAAATCTGAAAACCCTATATTGCATGTGAAAACATGCATGAAATTTTGACCCCCGGTCTAGAGGGAAATTGTAGTACAGTATTTTGGCTGCACTTTTGCATGCTTCCTTCCCTTGAGAGAACGTAAAAGGGGTTCGGGGGGGGTTTCCCCGGGCGAGGAGCCCCGTGGGGAGTGTAATTTGCTCTTTTGAATAGGCGGGGCTATACTGTAGCATTGCCTCCAGTGGTTGGTGTCTGGGACTTTGTCCCGCCCCACTGGAAATTGGGACAAAAATCATTTGCTGTTCGGGGGGGCACAGCACTGTGGTATCCACCAGGTTGCCGGGTTTGGGGTGGTGAATTACCGGGGAGCCGCCACAAAAAGGGGGTTTACAAGAGTAAACGAAGTTTTCCTAAAAAAGAAACAGAAAAATGGGTCTCTGCGATAGACATTGTGCAATGCGCAAAGGGGGGGAAAGCAGTCAAGGATTGCGGAAAATTTTTAAAGAAATTGGGGCTGGAGAAAGGGGACATTAGAGAACTGCATGGAAATTTTTCCCCCTAATAAAAGGGGTTTGGTGAAAATGACAAAATAAAGCAAATGTGGCATGCGTAGCCCCAATCAATACCCAAAAAAAAACCAATCCAAAACCCACAATAAAATTTAAAATAAAAAAAATAAAAAATTAAAATTTTTTTTTCCAACAAATATTGGCAAACTTCCCTGATCCCAAAGCCTTAAACCCCCATAACCCGTTCCCCCTGCACCACCGCATATAAGGGCCCCAGAGGGGTGGACATGCCCAATGTGGGCAGCAAAACCCAGTTGGGGGAATAGATGTACCCTGGGGGGGTTTAAACCCTCCCCCACAGGCTGTGGGTTTATATCCTTGATCAAAAACCCCATGCCACAGTTAGAGGGGACAGGAGAGACAATGACTTCACTATCCCGTCCATGGACCCCCCGCTGATCTGTCAATGTGCAATACCCTCCCAGCCCCGTATGTCCCTAGCATTTTCCCTCCGTAAGCGGGAAAGGGCTCCGAAGGCATACCATGCCCCCTGGGGACCGAGAGCCCCCTAGAGCCCAAGGGGGGAGAGGTACTCAAAAATAAATAATGGCAAAGGCATCAGCACAGCCCCCTTAGACAAAAACAGATCAGTCTGGCACAGAATTTATAGATCCCTTTAAAACCCTTGGGTACAAAAACAGCAAAAAACCAGACTACTTTTCTGAACAGGCCCAAACCCCAAAGACATAGTCGACTATCCCACATTTTTTAGAAACTCGGCTTGATTATGGGTATGAGGCAGTGACAATAAGGAAGAGACTTTTGAAAACCTTATGCCCGGGAAAAAGGACCCTACAAGACGCTGTAAAAGGCCCGCCCAGACTGGCGGCCCTGCCGTTCCTGATCTGGGCCATAGCTAAGGGGTTTTTAAAATTACAACTAAAAAAAAGCCTGTTTTGTCCATCAACCCTGCAGGCCAAGGGCAGATTCATCGATAAAAAAAGGAAAAGGGCCCCAAAATGCACAGGCCCCACCAACAAGAGAAATGGGGAATGTGGAATTGTGGAGAAAAGGGACATTATTCACCCAAAAAGTAAAAGAGGCAGCTATCCCGACCTCTAAATGAGGTAGGAAACCCGTGAGTTCCCAAGTTCCCCACCCTTTGCCCCACCCCGGCCCAATTAATCATCACATTACTGTGGGACAGGGGGAATTCAATCGATTTCTATGGACACGGAGAGTCCTATTTTATACAAGAGAAATTCATACCTGAAGGCTTATTTTTCAGATTACATTTTTTTTTCAGGGGTTAGGGAACGTCTGTTAAAACTTCCACTAAAAAAACCTGTCAAATTGAATATCCTGAGCTTTGTCTATCGTTACACGTGTGTTGGTGGCCCCAGATAGTCCATACAATTTATTTGGGGAGATATTTTGAGGCAATGAGGGCATCTGTAGATTTCCCTCAGGAAGCCCCCAAAATTGTAGCACCTATCCCCTGGGGGAGCCCTTGTGTGCCCTCATGTCTTGAAGCACTACCTGCCCCCCCTCCTAAAAATCTGGCCCCCCGATTGGTTATCTGAGGTTCCATACATTTGTGGGCAACCCCCAAAACAGATGTTGGCAGGCTCCGTAACCCCGGTGTAGTGAATTTAAAAAACCGGCACCAACCCCCCGTGTGTCGACGACCCATTGAACACTTCCGGGGAAGAGGCAATAGCAAAGGATTTAAAGACCTTTTGGGAGAAGGGCTGGTTTTCCCATAAAAACCCTTTTAACACACCAAATTTTCCCAGTGAAAAAAAACAGATGTAAAGGGGTCAGCCCCCAGCCTACCAAAGGGTCATGTTTAAAAGGGCAGTAAATCTGTAACTACATCAAAACCCCACAGGTCCCCCCCCCAAACCCACCTTGTTAAATCGGGGCCCAGGGGATCCCACATGCTTCACTGATAGTCTTGCTAATGCATTCTTCTCCACCCCCATTGGATAAAGAGTGTTGGCCTACTTTGCCTTTACCCAAAATAGGCGTTCCCGGGTGGTTCCTACCAAGGGGCTCCCAAATTCCCCCAACTTTTTCTCTACTGCTTTCACCTTTTTTTACAATCTTGGCACCCGGTACCCGACCTGTCCTTTACAAAACTTGAGTCTCCTGTTGTGTTGTACAGCCTGAACTGTGTAAAGAAAATCTTATCTTTGCTTATTTTCTTCTAAAAAGGCTGTAAGGCCCCAGAGTAAGCTCCAGTTTTGTGAACCTACCGTGACTTTCCTGGGTCATGTATTTTCCCCGGGCAAAAAACATCTCCCCCAGAGAGAATTACGCTATACAAAAAACCAACCATCCCAAAGCCCCCCAGGGTTTTACGAGCTTTCTTTGGGACTTGTCAGTTTTTTGCCGCCCTTTGGATAAAGATTGTCTCAAACAATCCAACCGTTTATGCTTAAAAAAACAGAGACTTTGAGTGACCCCAAAAAACGTAGCGATTCCATTCCTTAAGCAAAACCCTCCCCACAGCCCCGCTTTGGGGCACCCCCAAAAAAAAAAAAAGGGGGGGCCGGGGGATGAAAAAAAAGGGGGGGGGGGGGGGGGGGGGGGGGGGGGGGGGGGGGTGGGGGGGGGGGGGGGGGGATACTATTCCCCCGTTTCGACAGCATTGCTAGAGCTTGCCCCCTTGCTTCGGGCGAGCGGCCCCTCAGAAATGGTACTAAAAACAAGGCCTGGTACTACAACACCCCCTTACATTCAGGTACCACATTCGTTGTGAACTGCTGCAACCCCCAAAAATGAAGCCCTGTCACAAGCCCAAAACACAAAATACGAAAAAACATACTCAGCCCCCCCCATCCGAAGCGCTTCACCATTTAAAACAGCCACCCTATCAGTGGATTTGAAGAGGAGGGGGGAAACGATGAAGGGGAAAAATGAGCAAAGTGTAGACCCTGACTGTGTGACTGATGTGGCAGAAACAAGGGGTTATCAAAAGTCTTTTTGAAACCCGCTAACAACCCTGATGTGGTATTTTGTAGATGGCCCAATGGGGGAACGAGGACCAAGGGCACTTTTTCACCCCGGGATGCAGTAACCAGGATGGAAGGAGTTTTACAAAACATGCATCCCACGCATAGCCCAGGGAAACCGATGAATGCCTCATGACGATGTACTTTGGGTAAAGGGTTTAGAATTAATTTTTACACAGATTCCAGGGACGCCCTTTGGGGTAGCACTGATTTTGGTGTTATCTGGGAAAAAGGGGGGTTTTTTGACTTTTGGGCAAACCAATTAAAAATTCAATTAGTGAGGCCTCCTAAAGGCTCTTGAGTCCAAGGAGGTGCCCCTAGTTAAAGTACTGCCATGGAAGAAAGAAAACCCACAGGCCCCGGGGAAACGCCAGGGAGACCAGGCGCTAAGCAAGCAGCGAAAATGCCATCATGGGATTAGCCCTTTCCTACTACACAGATCTGTCTTTTTGGGAAAAGCAGGCTCAGATAATGCCTCAAGACAAAAAAGGGATGGATGGAGGCAGGGGCCCCAGAAGCGGGATTGGGTTTAAAAGGCAGAACCTGTTTGCCTCGGAGCTTTACCCTAGTGGCTAACTGACATGGCCCGACCCCCCTGTCAAAGGGGGGTATGACCACTAGTGCTGAAACCATTTGGGTTTTCCCCCGAATTCAAAAACCCCCTTTTATAAATAGTTCAGGGTTTTCTGACATGTCTGCATCAGAAAAAAGTCGCAGGTCGGGTCCCAAGGGGGAATAGAATCAGACAGAGGTACCCATTTCACGGAGAAATAATGGGCCATACTAAAGACTGGGAATTAGCCCCCAACCCCGTCCACCCGAAAGTAGCGGCAAGTAGAAGGCTTAATGGGGCCCTTAAGTTAAAAATTTCAGAAGTATTTGGACTCCCACGGAACCCTGAACTGGTAGAAGCATTACCAGTGGGACGTATCCCTCCCCACCCCCCCCGGGGGGGAAAAAAATTGTCCGTTTGAGTTTTATTTGGCTCGGCCAAAGACAGGATTGTATTTTTTCCCACAATACAGGCAGATTATTACCCTAACTTCGTACCTGGTGATTTACATAACACCTTCCCAAAGGGGTTTCCCTTTTTCTCTTCTTACCCGATCCAAATTCTCTGAGGTAACACCCTTTGGTTCCCGGAGATTGGGTGGTTTGAAAAGGACGAAAAAAAGGGACCTTTGAGCCAAGGTTTGAAGGCCCATACCAGGGACAATTGGTCAAAACCCCAGCCTAAAGTTGGAGGGGGGCCATTGGGTCCATGCCAGTCACTGCAAAAAGGTGTAAGGAAAACAACCCGAATCAGGGAGATGCCCTACAGCATGATTTACCTGGTGAAGACAGTAACCGGACGAAGTTAATCTAAAATGCTGTACTGGGTTTGGCCCGTTCTTTTTGTTTTATGCTTCCCAAACACAGGTGGAGGAGAAAACGGACCCAATTCCATTTCCCCCGCACCCGCAAAAAGCCAAACCTGATGCCTCTACTGCTGGATATGCTCCCACATCCCGGGCCCAACCCAAAGGAAACCCCCCGATTGGTCCCAATATCGATGAAAGCCTGAACCTCAAGATACAGCTATATGTCCGAATAGATGTGGACCACAGTCACGCCCTCTGGACCAGGGAATAACTTAGAGATTGCCGTTTCTTACCCCAATATGTGTTTAGGGGCCCCGATGTGAAATCCAGCTAACTTTAAAGGGGCGCTGGGCAGTTTGCCACGGTACACTGGGGGGGGACAGACTGTAGAAATGCAAATCTAGCATTTAACATGTGCATAAAGAGGCGGTTTTTAACGCTTTTGTTTTTGTCCGTTATTAAAACCCCTGTGCCCCCGAGGTGCCCGTCCGGGGTGACGGGGCACCAATGAGCTGGTAACCCGGTTTATGTAACTGTTGGTTCAGCAGTGGGTGGATGCCACGGTAGAATGATTCCCAAAGGTTTTAAAGCAGGGATTTATTTACTTTGTGGTAAAGGGCTTATTCATGGTCCCCATGGGACATGGGGGAAAATTTCACCTAGGAAAAGTTTACCTGTTTGAACCGCACAACATCTAATTCACTCACATGAGGTTAGGATGAAGGGGAGCTATTCACAAAGCGATAAACTTTGGGTGTGGTTCCCAGCCTGGCGGTTTGGGGATAGAATTTGAAACAAGTTAAATAAGTATGCCAGATCAGGGATGGAATATTAATGACACAAGTTCCCTCCATGCCTTAAAGAAGAATTTGCTCAGGTTAGGAAAGTGGCCCCCAAAAAAAAGAATGGCCTTGGATTTTCTCCTAGCAAAGGAAGGGGGGACTTGTGCGGTCATGGAGGGGGCGTACATGGGTTGAGGATCACATGATCCAAAAGAGGCAACATGAACAAGTAAAAGGGGTTTTCGCAAAAAGCAAGGGGGATATTAAGGGGGATGAATCCTTCTTGGAGGGGTTCCCTAGGGACCTGGCTTAAAAAAAATGTTTCAGCCTGCTTAAACCTTTAAAATGTGTTTTTATAGGTTGTCTTGTTTTCCCCAATTGTTGGAAGTTATTAATGTTTTGTTCTCCGTTTTACCAATGAGTGGGTGCCTCCCCACTTCCTGAAAGAATTTTTACAGCCTCAGAGTGCCGTTGGGGACCAAATCTAATACTGCCCCTTTCCCGATGGTGCATCTCTGGGGTTTTTTTACTAATTGATTAGTTTGTGTGTGCTTGTAATGTATTCTATGTAATAAAAAAAATGTGTAAAAAAGCTTGGGGTGACCACGAGCGACATCAGTAAGGATACGTAAGGACACTTATCCCCCAGTTTGTGCATTTTCTGTTCTCTAGTGGAGACACCCCTTTGGGAACCCCCCCCAGCGGCCACCTAGGAACTCCATCAAAACCAATAGGGGTATCTTTGCCCTGGTTTTTTTTGGGGGGCCATCACTGGCATTCTGGCCCGTTTGGTCACTGCAGTGCGGAATGCTCTGAGGTAGCCCTGGCGGGCGCTACAACAATTCCTACCTCAAGGGAATGTGGAAGAGGGGTGGCCGTTAGTTACGCCCCCTTTGGGGTAAACCGGCCGGGTCCAGGGGTTAATTTTCCCCCCAACCCGCTCACCCATTCATGGGGACAACTTTTCCCGGTGGTGTCGGCCCTTTGGGGGAGATTAAAATGAGACCAAAGTTCCCAGGGGGACTGCTTTGGTTGGGAAACCAAAAAATTTAATGCGTCTAAGGGGTCATTTCCCTTGCTCAAACAAACAGTTAAAAAATTTAAAACCCAAAAAAGCTTTCAATGGAACCACGCAAAGACCCTGAACCCCGGGTCCTCCAGAATTGAAAAAAGAGGAGGAAATAAGGGGAAACGCCGGTCTCCACAGGATGCCATTGCAAGACCCGGAGGAAAAATTTATTTTATGTGTTTAAATTTTTGGATAAAAAGGGCAATACATCGTCGAAATCCCTAAAGAGCATTTATGCTATTATCATACATGAAAAAAAAATTTGAGCTCCGGGTTACTATCATGATCAGAACTGTTTAAGCTGCCCCGATTTCAACGTGGTCTCAAATCGGGGTCCTTCCTTTTTTTACCTTCAATCGAGCCAATAGGGCCCCTCATGGGGCACGACCTCCATTATTCAAGGAAAAAATAAAAAAAAAACCCCAACCCGCAAACTGCCCCTTTTTTGACAGCCTGTGGGGTGGGGGGGGGCAGAAACCCAAAATGGAAGCACCCCCTTCCCTTTTCCCTATGGTTAAAATCAATTTTACCCAAGTATAAGTATGTTTTTGCACACAAAAACATTTTAAAAAACGTATGAAACCTGGGTGCCAGGCGGGCTGCGACACAGAAATTTTACATGTACACACACAGCGCGCCAGCGGCCAAAATTCTGCAAAAAGGGCAAACATACGTCGGAAAGGAAGGGGTGTTCCCCTTCTGGGTTTCTGTCCCCGCCCCCGCTCACAGGCTGTCATAAGAAGGGCAGCTTTGCAGGTTGGGTGTTTTTTATTTTTTCTCTCTGAATAATGGAGGTCGGTGACCCAGTGAGAGGCCTGATTGGCTCGATTGAGAGGTAAAGATAGGATAGGACTGCCCGATTTGAGACCACGTTGAAAGTCGTGGGCAGCTTAAACATGTTCTGATCATGATATGTGAACCGAGAGTCTCAAAGTTTTTTCATGTATGATAGATAGCATAAATGCTTCTTTAGGGATTTCGACGTAGTGTATTGCCCTTTTTGCAGAAATGTGCCGCTGGCGGCGGTCTGTGTGTGTACATGTATAATTACATGTGTGCCGCAGCCCTGCCAGTGGCACCCAGGTTTGCATACGTTTTTTCAGAAATGTTTTTGTGTGCAGAAACATACGTTATACTTGGTGTACATTGATTTTAACCTATATGGAAAGGAAGGGGTGCTTCCATTTTGGGTTGCTGTCCCCGCCCACTCTCACAGGCTGTCATAAGAAGGGCAGCTTTGCAGGTTGGGTGTTTTTTATTTTTTCTCTCTGAATAATGGAGGTCGGTGACCCAGTGAGAGGCCTGATTGGCTCGATTGAGAGGTAAAGATAGGATAGGACTGCCCGATTTGAGACCACGTTGAAAGTCGTGGGCAGCTTAAACATGTTCTGATCATGATATGTGAACCGAGAGTCTCAAAGTTTTTTCATGTATGATATAATTTCTGGATGACACAAACAAGAAGATGGCGCCTGGCTGCTTGTCAATCTAGCTGACTCTCGTGAAACTACGCTAGCTAGTAGGCTTATGTTTAGATAAGATAAGATACTCGCGTGTAACACTTGCTTCGTTGATTCTATGAACTCATCAAAAACCACTTGAAATGAATGTTAACCAATCATATTCCTTGGTGGTTACACCCTGTTGCAAAGGGTTTAAATAAAGGAGGTTCAGCCCCTCCATTCTTTGGGAGTTTCTGCTGAGTTCAACACCTGTGTGGGCTCTGTTCTTCCCCCGTCGCGACGCCATTCACCTACAACACGTGGCCTGATCCCCTGTCTGGCGGACCACCTGTCTCAGTCTGCCATAACAGAGGATTAACCCCTTCTTGTAGTGTTTGTTTATTCTAAATTCTTTATACATTTTATTTACTATTAGGAGAATCACTGGCTGTGAAACTAGTAAGAAAAGACAGGAACAAGTTGAACTCCTTTCTGATAGAGCTGTTTGTCACTCCGACCACCCAAGAATAATCACCATATATCCAAACTTTGATATGATAGATTATGTTATGACTCAGGAGATCGCAACGGCTGGCCCACTCTTTCATCTCATCAATGCTGAGGTAAGAAAGGCTACTCCACATGTTCTATTCAGAGATACATAAAGGCTAGAGATACCCAGCTACATCTCTAATGATACATATAACAAGCTCATGTCCTTTAGTGACACATCGGACCCTACCCGAGTGAGGGGGCTCCTTTGCAGTATAATGTTTGATACAACATGGCCATCAGAGTAACCAATTTACATATAGCAGCATCAACCACACTAATCTCCACCATAGTCCAATATATAGAAGCCCTTTATGGCAGTACACAACTATATCTAATGATGCTGATCTGATTTCTGCAGGTTGGAATTCCAGAGGAAGCCATAAAGAGGTGCACAACCCAAATATCTGGTGCTCTTGACTACATGCATTCCAGAGGATTGGTGCACAGGGACCTAAAGCCTGACAATGTGTTGCTCATGGACAAAGACTCCTCATATTAAGCTTGCAGACTTTGGTACGACTCAATATGTGGAGTCTGGTTTCAGCAATGTCCCATATAATCCTATATATGTCTCCTGAGTTATGCAATTTAAAAAAGAGGAGTTCTTAGTCTTGAACCCACGCATAGACATCTGGGGTTTTGCAATTCTTCTTGTTGTTTCAACTGAAATCTTTCAATGGGAGGAAGCCGTGGAAACAGACAAAATTAAAGTATATCCACTGGCAAAAATATTCTGACACTACTCCACCAGGTTGGACAGGTTACTAGAGAAGCCATGGTAATGTTTAAAGCGCTCCTTGCTTAAGACCCCTCTTCTCGGCACTCGAACCATCTTAATTTCCCATGGAAAGTCTTAGTGTCATCTCAAGGTGGAAGTAGTAAAGGTTTCAGCACTAGATCTAGTAGAAGACCAAAAATATCAGTTCATGATCATATAGGGCCAACAAGAAATACATTTTAAAAAGTCTTAAACAATAAAAGCCTTTAACTGATCAAATCCATATACTAAGGAGCTGCATAATGATACGGTTTGGGCCCTTGTATGAAGATGCAATTACATAAATCCAATTGAAGACAGAAAACAACTCATGGTTTTGAAGTATGCAGAAATTTGTTTCTGCAGCCTTCAAGGATCTCATGCAATTCATAGCTCAATGGAGAACAAGCTACACTAGACATTTATACAATCAAGCATGTGTTCAATCCTGTTTTGTGATGGATATGGAGAGAAAGAAGAAAGAAAGATGTGGTGCACCTACAGCTCTATACTTTCCCTTTAATGCCCCTTCCTAACAGTGGTGACGTCGCCCCGAAAGGGGTGGCTCCACTCCAGCAATGACTCGCCATATGCAGCCCCTCACATGGTCACATGTTCCAAAGCACTTCACATTTAAAACAGGGTTTGTCAGGGAACAGTGAAAAAATGCCCACCTCCCGTATTAAACAGAAATCATAAGCGCTGCTGTGCACAGACCGGATATACATACAGCTGCCCTCCTGTAGGGAGATGGATAAACGTGTGCTACCCTAGTAATGAAGGGAGGTAAAAATAGTCTGCATATATAAACCCCATCAACCCACCAATAACCTGAAATTGGCAAAGGTATGCACACTGCATGAGGACTGATTAACCCTCTTTGATACTAATGGTATACCACAAGTGTACAATCCTGTAAGGCTTCGTGCACACTACGTTGTTTTGAACAGATGCTTGTGTTACCCTTTAGTGGGACATGAATAAATCAACATAGTAACACATTTTACATAAGTAGATTGATGTACATTGACAGAGTCCAATTTAGCATTCCCCATCAAATATTCATTAAATTTGAACAGAGAACACTTAGGGCGCTGCACTTTCTCAAGCTGAAAACCTACCGTCAAGTATACGTGACAGCAAAAGTTTTCAAAGTTTGTCAATGGGAAACATTGTGCAAGTTGCAAACATTGTTGTATCTGTAAAAAAACAAAAGTTTCCAAATTAAATTGCAAGGAATAAAAAACAAGTGTCAGTCAGTAAAAAAAATCTAAAAAATGTCAAATTATGGCTTAAACCAGGGCACCTTTAGTGTATAAGTTAGACGCTACATGTGTTGACATATGGTCAGTGTACAGTAAGCCTTATACTTTTTTGAAGGAAACTAAATATTGATAAAAAGTACCTCCCAAAAATTAAGCAATACTACAAGTGTGCCATTTATGGTCTTGTGCAAAAACCTAAAAACTGATATGAGAATGATTTTCCCATTGGAAAAACTTGCCCTTGACCCAAAGTGTTCTGGACAAAGCCTAAAAAAGATAGGACCCTTCTCCCATTACTTGCTGGGGTATTCAGATAAGTAATTTTCTGTTTTGTTTGAACTATATGGTGTCCTGGGACTTTAGCGACAAGTACCTCAGGGGGGGACTGAAAATACAAAAATACATGTAAAGGAAATCATTGGAAATACAATTAAAGAGTTCAAACCGCATCCCTTTTTCTATTTTACAAATCAAAAAGGAAACAAAAAACAACAACAACTTTGATCTAAAAAAGTGAGAAATAACTGGTAACGCGTGTCCATTGTAATCCAATCCATTAAATCTATAGAACTAGTTTTAGCTTTCTACATTCCAAGAGCCATAACTAACTTTGTTAATGTACCTGTATGAAGATGTTTACCATAACTCTCAAAGAATTGAATGGATAGAGTCGTGCACAGACATGGTCACTTCTCATTCTCCTGTGTTTATTCTGAACAGGTCTATGGCGGCAGAAGGGTAAAAAAAAAAAAAAAAAAAAAAGTCTTCTGTGTTGACATCCAACAACTCAGGTGTTTGGGAGCTCCTGATACTCCTCTGTAGTCTGCCCAATTATTTGTTATGCCCATCAAGCACTATTATTGCAATACTAAACTTACAAGATTTTTAAACTTTTAACCTTTTTCTTTATGATATATAAAACTGTGCAAGTTGCCACATTCCAGGAGTATTTCAGATAATTTGATGCTAGATAAAAATTGTAGTTTAACAGTTATTCGGCTTTTCATTTTTTTAGTCTGTTTTTGAAGGCAGGATTTACAAAAAACCACAGCTAGTTTGTGTTATATCACAGCTTTAGTTTCTGGTTTCTACAAGACCAAAAACTACTGCATTTACAGAACAAAAACTCGAGAATGTATTGTGCTGCTTAATCCCAAGATCCATAACCATATTTATTTGGTTCTGATGCTTGAAGGTTCTTTGTTTTGTACCTTTTTGCATATACAAGACTTTAAATTGCTTTGCATTTTCGGTTAAGGCATTTACCTTGTAGGGAAAATAATGATCTAAAATAATGATCTTGTGAAGAAATATGGGTGTTTGTTTAATAAAGAATTTAGCTAAAAATTAATTTTATTTTTTTGCTCGTTCGGTGAACCACTGGTTGTGAAACTAGTAAGGACCAGACCAGTTTGAACACTTGAGAGCTGTCGATCTCTCAATGAGCACCCAAGAATAAGCACATATCCAAGCTTCAGCAATTCAATAGATTGTAATGTAATGTATCAGGAGATCGCAACAGCTGGCGCATTGTATCACCTCATCAATGCTTTGGTAAGAAAGGCCTACTCTACATATTCTATTTACATCATAACCCTTCTTATGGCGAGATAAAAGACTAGAGACACATCCCTAATGATACATAAGCTCCTGTCCCATAGCGATAAAGGGGTGATGAAGGCTCCATTAGAGTGCCAAGTTCAAAACATGGCCATTAGATAACCACTGTACCTACAGCATCATCAACTGCACCAACCACCATAATCAATATATACCTCTTTATGGCAGTACACAACTATATCTAATGATGCTGATCTGATTTCTAAAGGTTGGAATTCCAGAGGAAGCCATAAAGAGGTGCACAACCCAAATATCTGGTGCTCTTGAATACATGCATTCCACAGGATTGGTGCACAGGGACCTAAAGCCCGACAAGGTGTTGCTTAAGGACAAAGACTCCTCATACAAAACTTGTGGACTTTGACTCCAAATCTGGAGAGTCTGCTTTCAGCAAACAAAAGTCTCAAAGTCCCATTATGCAATTTAAAGGACTAATTCTTAGTTTTGGACCCACGCATAGAAATCTGGGCTTCTGCAGTTCTTTGTCCCAGTATCCACTGGTTCCTCCAAGGGATAAAAAGCTGTTTAAACAAAAATTACCTAGGAATCTATCTCCTGGTGAAAATATTCTGACCATACTCCATCAGGTAGCTGCAAGAAGGTCAATAGAGAAGCCATTGCAATGTATAACCACCTCCTTCAAGACCCTCCTTCATGGCACGCTGCTCTCTGTTAACCATCTTACTTTCCCCTGGAAAGTCTCTGAATGTGACCCCAAGGTGGAAGTAAAGGTTTTAGCACCAGATCTTGTAGAAGACCAATCAACACTGTTAAAACTTCAATAGCAAGACATGATCTTGTTGGTCTTGGATGATTATTTAGTCTGGGACTGATGTTCCTAGTGGAAAGTTTCTTTTGAATCTTCGATGTACTCCTGAACTCTTTTGACGCTTCGTGGTGGGATATGATCGGAATTTCAAACTTTTAGGCTGTAGTGACCAGACTTTGTGGAATTCTAAGAAACAAAACTTTATCCAGCGAGTTTTTTTGAAGCACAAGTTAATTTTTAATTGCATCAATGGAGATAGTGAATTTCACAATTTCTAGCAATTCTGTGATGGATTATTTTTTGCTAGATAAACTTATAGATTTAGGGGTATATTATAATATTTTTTTTTTGGGGGGGGGTTCAACTTTTTTGTCTTTTTTAAAGGCAGGAGTAAACACACAAAACTTTTAGTTTTTTTTAAAATCCATTTAAGTTCTTGGTTACTACAATCCCAAAATCCTGTTTTACAAAATGAAAAAAAAACTGAAACAAGAAAACTTGTATTTGGCGCTAAATCCGGGTCCCTAACAAATTTATGTTTATGATCGTGTGTGTTTTTCTACCTTTTTTAATACAACTTTGATTTATCTTTTTTGTACCATTTACCTGCGAAAAAAACCCCGGGTTTAAACTGGTTTAAAAAAGGACAGGGCAGGGTTTAAAAACCTTTCAAAAAGCTCCTTTTGTTAAATTTTCTCTCCAAGCACCCCAAAAAAAAATCACCAAAAAATCTAAAGTTATGATAAATTATTAGGGGATCCAGGAGATCACCCCGGGGTGGGAATTGTTTCTCTCAATGCAGAGGTAAGAAAGGCTTCCACAGGGTTTTATTTGTTTTCGAAAAAAAAGGTAAAACGCAGTCCCTCTGAAATTCAACTCATGTCCTTTTTAATTCCCGGAGGAAGCCATAAAGAGGTACACAACCCAAATATCTGGTGCTCTTGACTACATCCATTCCAGAAGATTGGTGCACAGGGACCTAAAGCCTGACATGTGTTGCTCATGGACAAAGTGTCATCATACAGTATCTAGCATATCAAGCATAGACATCTGGGCTTCTGAAATTTTCTGTTTCAACTGAAAATTTTTCAATGAGAGGAAGCAGTGGAAACAGACAAAATTAAAGTATATCCAATGGCAAATATATCCCGACCGTACTCTACCAGGTAGGACAGGTTACTAGAGAAGCCATGGCAATGTTTAAAATGCTCCTTGCTTATGACCTCTTCTCTGCACTCTCATGAACCATTGTAATTTCCCATGGAAACTCTTAGTGTGACCTGAAGGTGGTAGTAGAGGTTTCAGCACTAGATCTAGTAGAGAACCATCAAAAATATCAGTTTGTGATCATATAGGGCCAACAAGATAAGAAATACATTAAAAAGTCTCAAAAAACTATGAAAATCTTTAACACTGATCAAATCCATATACTAAGGAGATGTATAATGATAGTTTGGGCACTTGTATGAAGATGCAATTACATACATAAATCCAATAAAGAATACTTGACTGAAGACAACTCATGGTTTTAAAGTATGCAGAAATTTGTTGCTGGAGCCTTCAAGGATATCATGCAATTCTTCACAGCTCAATGGACAACAAGCTACACCAGACATTTATACAAATCAAGCATGTGTTCAAACCTGTTTTGTGATGATGGGTTTGGAGAAAGTGGGGAAAAGGTGCTGGTGCACCTACAGCTCTGTACTGTCCCTTTATTGCCCCTTCCTAACAGTCGCGACATCGCCCCGAAAGGGGTGGTTCCACTCCAGCGATGACTTGCCCATAAACAGGTCCTCAGTGAAAATTGCCCACCTCCCGTATTAAACAGGGATAATAAGTGCTGCTGTGGAGACACAGACAGACATGCCACAAGTGTCCTATCCTGTAAGGCTTTGTGCACACTGTTATTTTGAACAGATGAGTTACCTGGTAGTGTGACATGAATAAATGAACATGATCACACATTTCACATAAGTAGATGGATGTACAATGTACATTGACAGTTCAATTTAGCATTTCCCACCAAATATTCATTAAATTTGAACAGAGAATACTTGGGGTGCTGCACTCAAGTTGAAAACGTATATGTGACAGTAGAAGTTTAATGTTTATATCAATGGTAAATGTAGTTTAAGTTGCAAACATGTTTTTATCTGTCAAAAAAAAAGCTTCCCAATCAAAATTGCAAGGAATAAAAAAAAAAAAGAAAAAAAAGTGTCAAGTCAGTAGGAAAAAAAAAAAAAAAAAATCAAATTATGGCTCATACCAGGGCACCTTTAGCATATGTTTAGTGTATAAATTGGATGCTACATGTGTTGACATCTGGTCAGTGTACAGTAAGCCTTACACTTAATATTTACATTCCTTGAAATAGAAGTACCTCCCAAAAATTAGGAAATACAGGTGTCATTTATGGTATTGTGCAAAAACCTAAAAACTGATGTATGCATGATTTTCCCATTAGAAAAACTGGTCCTTGATCTAAAGTGTTCCAATGCGTATGTCACCATTTCCTTTTGAACGGCATTTCCACCCTAGTCTCTGTAGTGAACACACTGCCGCATCTGTTTTGTGTGCTGGTTTGCCAGCAGGGAGAAACCATTTAATTGCAATTTCACACAGGAAAAGCTGCAAGTTACATTAATTAGCAGGGGGAGACCGCTAGGTTAGGGAATCGGCTTTTTGCAGTGTTGCTGACAAGGGTTGTTGAATAAGGCACTGTTCAGAGACATTCCATAGAAAGAAGTCTATTTATACTAGTAGTTGATAGCAAGCACATTTTTGTGAATACACCAAAGCTCAGTTTTGTTTATATTTTTGAACATGGAGCAAACTAGAGGTGGTAAGCGAGCAAGGAGGGGTGTAGGACGTGGAGCTAAAGGTATGAGAAGGCACTCCTTCCAGTGTACCGGACAACACACAAGCAAGCACATAGTCAGTCGCAGGCCTGTCATCGCTTGGCCGGTTCCCTGCGTGTCTCCTTACTCAAGATCGGTGCCAATCCGTTCTTCAGTGGTTAACACAACCCAGCAGTTTAACCTTTTCCTCTCAGTCAAGGGCACAAATGTCATCACCATCAGTGCAACCTGAAGGCCAAATGTCACCCAATAAACAGACTGCTCTAAATAATCCATATTCTGAAGAGCTCTTTCATGACAATGCGGTTGGGGTCAGAAGGCATTTCAAAAGATAAAGAGGACAAAGTATTATTTTGTCTGCTCTGACGCCCAAATAACTGATGCCCTCAGAGGAGAAGGAAGCTGGTCTTGCAGCAGACATATCAAGCAGTCAGCGGTGCCTTGCAGGGCCTGTGGCTTCTAGCCTGCAACTTGAGGATGTAGACTGTCAGGAAGAGGAAGTCACCTGGGATGATGACGACATTGCGGATCCAACATGGTTTTTTGAGCAGCAGCTAGTGAGCGCATTATCAGTGGAGGAGGGGGAGGATAATGATGGGGTAGTCTCAATGCCAGTATGGCCACAGAAAGGGAGAGGGAGGTCGCACAAGTCCACTGACATCAATCCGCCAGCCATGGTCAGTGGTAGCAGCGGGAACACCGCTACTTCGGTGAAAACCTAGAGGTCCAGGACCAGTTTAGCATGGGCCTATTTCTATCAAGCCTCAGATTCGCAGTCAGACATATGCCGGGTTTGCTTTTAATGCTTCAAGAGAGGAAAGAATTTAACCACCACCAGCATGAACATGCATGGAAATCATGCATTGCTGTGGAAGAAACACTTGAAGAAAAAAAAGGCCACACAGGTCCTGGGCTTCTAATCACTGAATTCTTCTGCCTCGGCCATTTCCAAGCCCAAGTGGTCCTCTGCTGCCGATGTGCTGGAGCAGCATCGGCAGGCACCATTCCCAGTCCGTCATGGTCGGCCGATTCCCACCACCAGCAACAGTCTACACCTTCCTCCTTCCACCAGTCTGATCTGCACGTTGTACAGCAGCCAGTTCACCAGCCAGACTTGTGTACCAGATGTGGGAGCAGCCAGCCATCCCAAAGCCAAAAGCCTGAATGTCAGCATTGCCAGGCTGTTAGCCTTGGAAATGTTGCCTTTCCACGTGGTGAACACAGATGGGTTTCGCCACGTCATGGCCCAGGCAAGCCCCCAATATCTGATTCCGAGAAGGCATTTTTTTGCCAGAAAAGTCCCTGCCCTGGCCCGCCACATTGCAGAAAAGATCTCCAGCGGGTTGGTTGCATCTGTAGTCAGATGACTTTGGTGGACACAGACACATGGACTAGTAAGCACGGTCAAGGGCATCACATCTCATTGACTGCTCACTGGGTCAGTTTGGTAGGGATTATGGGGCTTGGCAGATACTCTTCCACACTGCTGGGATGGTGCAGAGTCCAGATCCACATCCTCGATGGGTAGCATCACATGCCAAGAGAAACCAGGCCATTTTGAAATTAATGTGTCTGAGACCGTCCACACACAGGTGAAGAGCTGGGGATGGTTCTGCGCACTCAGACCAATGAGTGGCTGGGTGCCAATAACCTGGTGCCAGGCAATATGGTGTGCGACAATGGGAGAAATCTCCCTGCCGCCCATAATATCGGTAGACTTACACATCCCTTGCACACATACTGAAGCTGGTTGTGCAGAAATTTTTCAAGCGCTACCTGGGTTTTAACTCTCGGCTGAGGAAGACTCGAAGTCTTAACTCACACTTCCACAACCTGCTTCAGCACGACTGAGTGATCTGGGCCTCCCCGTCAACCGTCTCATTGTTGACATGGCAACCTGCTGGAATTCTACCCTCCACATGCTCCAGCAATTGTAGCAACAGTGTAATGCCATTATGCAGTATTAAGTATTGCATGGTCGATAAACAATCGTGCAGACTTCAGGGTGTTAAGCCAGAGAGAGTGGAGGCAGGTGAAGGATCTCTGCAACATACTTGACCGTTTTGAAAACGCAACCAAAATGGTCAGTCGGACGATGGTGTTGTCAGCATGACCATTGTGGTCAAATTTATACTGGAACAAGCAGACTCTGCGGCAGCAGGTTCGGGCAATGATTGAGGCAGACACTGAGCCTTACCCGCTGTCCGATATAAAAGACCCAACTGTTTCCCAATTGTATTGGTCTTCTTTAGGTGGTGGTTCGAGGTCCAGGGTGGGTGCAGGATAGCAGTTCAGCTCACAGAGTAGAGGGCACGACGCTAGCCAGGCCTCTGATGTTCAGGATGAGGATGTGAAGGAGGATGATGAGGCAGGGGTGGACACCACCGGTACCGATTACCCTTTGGTGTTAAGAGGTTGGCATAGATTTCAGGAGGAGGAAGAAGTGGTTAGTGCCCCTTGACCCTAAAGCTTGGGAGATCCTGGCAGCATCTCACATGAGTGCTTGGATGCTACATTACCTGCAACATGACCAATGCATCAAGGCAATCTAAACGAACAGCGATTACCTTGTGGTCACCCTCCTTGATCCATGTTACAAATCAAAAGTGAGCACTCTCCTTCCACCCACACAAATTGACAGTAGAATGCAGGAATTTGAGACATTGCTCATTGACCAACTTGAGACATCTGTTGCATCTTCACAGTGTAATGTCACAGTGGAACAACGTCAGCAACGTGAAAGCAGTAGAATGGCAAGTAGCCGCAGCAGCAGGCAGTGTGGCAGAAGCGCAATTAACATTTAACTTTTTACCACCTCACCAATGCCTGAAACATAGGGCAGCATTCGGACACAAGACCACCTTAAGAGCATGGTCCATGACTACCTGCAGCTCAACACCGATGTTTTTGGACTTGATCTGGACCCATTTAATTTATGGGTGTCCAAAATGGATGCCGGCCTGAGCTTGCTCAACACGCCATACAAATTTTAGCCTGCCCGGCAGCCAGAATGCACCTTCAGCACCGCTGGCGGGGTGATAACTGACAAACGTATTAGTCTTTCCCCCGAGAATGTGGATCATTTGACATTTATCAAATGGATCTGACCATTTTGTTGCCCCGGTTGCCGATGTCACTGACTAGTAATCTGTAGCACGTCATCTTGACAAATATGAAATACACATTCCATCAGTCTTCTATTAACATCAGTCTGCAATAAGTCATCTATTAACAGTTTCACGCCCCATACAGCAAACCAAATGGAGCCCCCACCCATTACTATTTTTTTTTTTTTTTTTTTACATATTTGTGGTCCCCTTTTCGATTAAGGCCCATGACAGGAGTACTGCCTGTACTGTCCTGTTTGCACCCCTGGTGGTAGCAGCCGCTATGAGTCTCTACATCCTGAGGTTTCCCAAAAGCCCTTTTGACATCGGTATTGGAAATCGCACATGATAACAGGAGTACTGCCCTATTCTTACCAGTGCCAGTCAGGGACCCTAATCAAAAAGGGCCCAGTCATATGTCAAAAAATAGGAACTTGCAATGGGTTGGGGCCACATCTGATTTATCTGCATGGGGCCCTGAAACAGTTAATAGAGGACTGACGGCAGCCCTGGCTATAACTGCACCCCTTATAACGATGGCTCTGCCAGCTGAACCTCTGTGTTCCCCATTGGGATGTTCTTTCTGCCACCACGTACATGACTTGTTCTTGGGCCCTGGTGCAAAAAGAGATAGTGGGCTCCTGCCAGTTACCAGATGCCATTTCCAATGTCTTCTTACATTGGAAAAGGACCAAATAGCTAGTGCTGCACCTCGTATAGCCATGCAGTCCTCATCTTTTCAGTTAGCCATTGAAGGGAACGAATTATTTCAGCCTGTGAATTTTTTCTGTGACTCTTAGAGCCAAATTGTCTTCACTAAGATGTTCAACATATCCTTTTTACTCTTATGGAAGGTAATTGTGGATTCTCACCTGTGTTAGTCTAAAAATTTACCTGATCATCTCCCATTGACTTTACGGGGTTTGGCATTCGGTCCAAATATCTAAAAATTCTGGGTTTGGCCTGAACGCGAATTTAGTGCTCGCTCATCTCTAGTCACTACCCATTCTTCTGTGTTTATTCTGAACATGTCTATGGCAGAAAATAAAAATCTTCTGTATTACCAACTAACAACTCTCTCAGGTTTTTGGAGCCCCTGATAGTCCTTTAATCTGCCACTTCATAAAATTTGTTATGCCAAACAAGTCTGGTCTCTTTTTCCAATTATAATAAATATGCACACAATAACCCACACCTAAGTTCATGGGGCGATCGGATGAATGAGCTATCTTAGGTGAGCTGGTCACACAACTGATGTGGATCATTTACTGAATTATAATGTTACAAATGATAATGGTTCGCAAACAAAATCCACAAAAGTCAGTTAATGGGGCATAATTTCGAGAATTTATACCATGTATAAAAACGCAGTTGAGTTTGTGTTTTGGTCACATCAATAGACCTGGAAATGGAAAAATAAATTACATACAATATGGAAGTGGGTGACTTCCCGATTCTCCTGTTGATGATCCAGATAATTGGTTAGTCTTTAAAGCAAATTCAACAAGAGTCTACGATAAAGGTCAATGTCTAGGTGGTCAGATTATTAGCAACTTCATAGAGGGTCATTAGCAACTAAATGCCAACATATGAGGAAATATCGTAACCCAAGCAGTTGCTCCCCTTCAAAAGTTAAGAGGCAACTCATTGGTCTCATTGATTTACTCATTCACCTGAAAACAAGCAGACATTTTCTAGTAGCAATCAATTCAATCTTCAAAACTTTGGAGTTCGAGGAAAATCGGAGGTTTCAAAGGTTATCAAGAGGTTGGGTCAGGGGACAGATGGCCACATTCTTCTTGTCCAAGACAAAACCACAGGTATGTGAACAAGGCCAGAATAAAAGGTGGTCATGCATAGTAGACTGGGGTCACCCAAACACCACAAATGGTATCCGTTAGGTCACATGATTGTTTTACCAAAAAGTATTTTTCCTTTATTACCCCTAAAAAGACCCGACTTTCCATTGATGCATTCTAAAGAACCAAAATAAGCTGTCAGAAAACTGTTTTATTTTTTAATGGCATCATTCTGGGGTACATAACTATTACTAGGTGGGAGTGGGACGGGTTTAGAAAAATTTAGTGACTATTTTTTTTTCTTGATACATTTGTGCTGTTCATGGTGTAGTAATATGGATATTTTATTTTCTGGGTCACTATTATTACAATACTAAACTTACAGTTTTACTTATGACAAAGAAAATTGTTTAAAATTAAACATTTTTTTTGTATCTTGCCTCATTCCAGGACTTTCAGATAAAGCCGTATTACAGGTTATTTGATGCTAGATAAAAAATAAAAAAAAAGTAGTTTTAGAGTTATTCAGCTTTTCATTTTCTTAGTCTGTTTTTGAAGGCAAGAAACAAAAAACGTTTGTTATATCACAGCTGTAGTCTCTGGGTTTCTACAATACCAAAGACTACAGCATTTACAGAAAAAAACAAGAAAAATTGTATTGTGCTGCTTAATTCTAAGATACATAATATTTATCTGGTTCTGATGCTGGAAGAAGGTTTTTTGTTTTGTACCTTTGGCATATACAAGACTTTTTAAAATTGCTTTGCATTTTATGTTTGTAATGCATTTACCTTATTCTTTATTAAACATTTTATTTTTTTGCTCTTTCGGTGAACCACTGGTTGTGAAACTAGTAAGGACCAGACCAGTTTGAATACTTGAGAGCCGTCTGTCGATCGCTCTATGAGCATCCAAGAATAAGCACATATCCAAGCTTCAGAAATGCAATAGATTGTCATGTCATGAATCAGGAGGAGATCACAACGGCTGGCGCATTGCGTCATCTCATCAATGCTTCTGTAAGAAAGGCTACTCTACATATTCTATTTACAACATCACCCTTCTTATGGTGAGATACCAAAGACACATCCCTAATTATCTATAACAAGCTCCTGTCCCTTAGCACTTTATGGAGCATTCACCCACCCCATGTAGAACCTAATTTGTCGCCAAGTTCAAAACATGGTCATTAGAGTATCCACTGTACCTACAGCAGCATCAACCACCATAGTCCAATATATGTAGAAGCCCTTTATGGTAGTACATAACTATAGCTAATGATGCTGATCTGATTTCTGCAGGTTTGAATTCCAGAGGAAGCCATAAAGGTGTGCAACCCAAATATCTGGTGCTCTTGACTACATACATTCCAGAGGACTGGTGCACAGGGTCCTAAAGTCTGACAAGGTGTTGCTTATGGACAAAGACTCCCATCAAGCTTGCCAACTTTGCCGAAACCAGGCTTCCCAACTTCAGAGTCAAACAAAAGTCCCATATAAAGTTTCATTATGCAATTTAAAAAAGGACTAATTCTTAGTTTTGGACCCAAGCATAGACATCTGGGCTTCTGCCGTTTTGTGTCAGTATCCACTGGTTCCTTCCAGGGATAAAAATCTGTTCAAACAAATTACCTAGGAGTAACTCTCCTGGTGAAAAATATTCTGTCCATATTCCTCCACCCGGTAGCTGCAAGAAGGTCACTAGAGAAGCCATTGCAATGTATAATAACCTTGTTGAAGACCCTACTTCATGGCACTCTGCTCTCTCCATTAACCATCTTAATTTTCCCTGGAAAGTCTCTGAATGTGACCCCAAGGTGGAAGTAAAGGTTTTGGCACCAGATCTTGTAGAAGATCATCAACACTCCGTTAATCATCCAGGACCAACAAGATAATGCAGAAAGTCGCTATGGATGCCTTTAGTCTGGGCCTGATGTTCCTAGTGGAAAGTACTTAATTTGAATCTGATGTACTCCTGAAATCTTTTGAAGCTTCGTGGTGAGATATGATCAGACGGCTTTTGTTAGAATATCCTGGTGCTCAAAATTTTAGGCTGTAGTGACCAGACTTTTCTTGCTTTATTCTAAGAAACAAAACTTTGTCCAGCAAGTTTTTTTTAAGCATGAGATTTTTAAAGGCATCAATAGTGATAGCGAATTTCACAATTTCTAGTAATTCCATGATGGATTATTTTTTGCTAGATAAACCTGTAGTTTTATTGGTATAATTTTTTTGTGGGGAGGTTTCAACTTTTTTAGTCTTTCTGAAGACAGGATGTACAAAAAACAAAACAGTAGTATGTTATATTATCACTGTTTTATTCTATTGGTTTCTACAATACCAAAAATACTGATTTTACAGAATGCATAACACTCCAAGAAAAATTTAATTTGTGCTGCTGACATCTAGGATCCATAACCATATTTATCAGTTTATGATGCAGTGTGCGTTTTTGTACCTTTTTGTTAGTACTGGTCTTTGATGGATTTGAATTTTAGGTTTGTATGGCATTTACCTTGCAGGGAAAATAGGTGATCTAAGAGAATTTTTTGCTCTTCAGGGGAACCTCTGGTGTGAAACTGGTAAGAAAGGAACAGACCAGGTGAACAACCTTTTCTAAACAAGAGTTGTCATATCGTTAATTTCTCTCTCCAAGCACCCAAGTATAATCACCACATATCCAATCTATCGATCTGATAGATTATTAATGTCACGACTAAGGAGATCACAACGGCTGGCACATTGTTTCATCTCATCGATGCTGAGGTAAGAAAGGCTACTCCACATGTTCTTATTGTGAAATACTAAAGGCTAGAAATACCCAGCAACATCTCTAAGGATACATACGACACCGTCACTTGGTGACACACCCTACAAGGGGTGGATGAGGGCTCCATTACAGTACAGTGTTTGATATAACATGGCCATCAGTAACCAATTTACCTATAGCAGCACCAACCACACTAACCTCCACCATAGCCAAGTATATAGAAGCACCTTAAGGTTGTACACAACTATATCCAATGATGCTGATCTGATTTTTTGTAGTTTATTGAATTCTAGAGGAAGCCCATATAGAGCTTGCAACCCAAAAAACTGGTGGCTCTTTACAATATGCAATCCAAGGTATTGGTGCACAGGGACCTATAAGCCTGACAATGTGATGCCAGTGACAAAGACTCATAACAAGCCTGCAGGTATTTTGGTTTGACCAAATAAGTGGGGACCTGGTTTTGTTTCAAGTCCATGTCCCCATATCATACATACATGTCTCCAGAGTTATGCAATTTAAAAGAAAGCAAGTTCTTAGTCTTTGAATCAAGCATTGACATTTGGGCCTTTGTAGGTTTGTGTTTTCAACTGGAATTTATCCCTGGGGGGAAGCAGTGGAAATGGACACAAATTACCAAGAGTATATCCACTGACAAAACCATCCAGGTAGCTGGGAGAAGGTCGCTTCAGAAGCCATAGCAATGTATAATAACCTCCTTGCTCAAGAACCCTCTTCTTGGCATTCAGCTGTCATGAACTACCTTAAATTTTCCATGGAAAGTCTCTGAATGTGACCCCAAGGTGGTAGTAGATGATTTGGCACCAGATCCTGTAGAGGAACAATATCAGTTCGTGATCATCCAGGACCAATAAGATAATAGAGCAAATTTTGCCATGGAAGCAAGTTGTCCAGGTCTGAGGTTCCTAGCAGAAAGTACTTCATTGACTCTTGGATCCGAAGTTGAAATTCCTTGAGGCTTTGTGGTGGGATATATTATGACAAAGGCAGTCCTATCCTGGTGGTCAAAATTCTGTTCCCACTGTTTTGATCCAGAAATGTTTGCGAGTATTGCATTATATTCTTGACATTTTTCAAATAGAAATGATTGGTTATAATATTCCAAACTGTTCAGTTACATAAATCTCAAAAGGTTCAAAAAGTGAACAATTTTGTAAGTGGTTATTTTATTTTTTTAACTTAATTGCTCACTTGAAGTTGGCTGACTATGTGCACGGTAGTTCATTGGTTTGCATCTACCTTAAGAGTTGGGGTCCTCTGAACACTCTGGTTCCACCTACTGGGAAGTTTGTTGGCTTCCTATGAATGCCAAATGTGTATGCCACAAGAGTCACTAGTACATCTTAGAATAGTTCTTATTTTCTTTTGTGAGGGGATGCATCTATTTCAGTTAAGGGTTTGATGGACATGGCAATTTTGTTGTGCTTTTATGTTAATTGTAGCACAACAATGCAAGGTCCCATGACCAGATCCATGCATTTTCTGAAGAAACTTATGGGATTTGCTCTGATAAAGATCTCTTGATCAAAATGTGTCAGTGTGATTATGTGCCCTGACCCAGTGTCATCTATATTTTTAACCCCTTACCAACATTTAACATACCCATACTTCACAGCTGGACAGCCCAAGTGTAAAACACTTGCGGGCTGTCTGACATCACCATGCCCCACAATGCATTGTGGGTAGAGATGGCCGAATTTCTCAAAAATTCGGTTCGGTCAGCTTCAAACAACCGAATATTTCCGACAACATTCGTTTTTCGGTCCGAAATTAATACTTCGCACGAATCACGTAAAAAAACCCCCCACAGCTATATCCGAGGCTGCGCCCAGAAAGCCTGCAGTGGTGCTGAAGACGTGAGCCATCTAAATTATGCGAGGGAGCTTTGGATTTGGTCATCTACAATGTTGTGTTTTTTAAGTAATGACCCACGCACAAGACAGCCGCCGCTCTTTAGAATCGCTTCACAATTATGTAATTCCCTGGGCACTTACGTGGGCAACACAGACCAAAACCCACAAGCGGTGAAAGTAGCCCTTATAAAGTCAAGCAAGTCGAAATCATGAAAAAAAAACAAGCTGAGAGCTCAGGTGGCAACATATAGTTTGATAGAGTGTGGAGGAGACGGCGCCGTCCACATCAGCATTAGGTCAGGCAGTGGGCACTATGACATTCTGGAGGCGGAACACAGTAATAGGGCCTACAGGAGTTGCACAATACACACAGTGGGAGGTCACGGCGGCAGCCAGTATGAGGTTCAGACAGTGGCAACAAAGGCATTCTGGAGGGTGGCAAACAAATTAGGCCCACAGAGTGGCACAATTCAAACAGGTGGAGGTCACGCGGCAGCAATGAGGTCAGGTCTAGTGGCACAAAGCCATATGGAAGGCGGCAAAACATAATAGGGCCACAGATATGGCACAATGAACACCGTGTTGGAGGTCACGGTCAGCAGCATTAATGATGTCAGACAGTGGCAACAATGACATTATGGAAGGCGGCAAAACAGTATTAGAGCCACAGAGTGGCCACAATCACACAGTGTGGGTACACGGCGGCAGCCAGTATGAGGTCCTACAGTGGACAAATGACATTATGGAGTGCGGCAAGACAGTATTAGGGTGTGCCACAGAGTGGCACAAACACACAGTGTGGTGTCACGGGGCGGCAGCAGTATGAGGTCAGTCAGAGGGCACAATGACCATTATGGAGGCGGCAAAAACAGTATTAGGCCACAGAGTGGCACAATCACACAGTGGAGGTCAACAGCCGGCATGCAGTATGAGGTCAGGCAGTGGCACAATGACAAAATCTTGGGGTGGCAAAAAAGGAGTAAGGCAAAGAGCTGGTACAGAATACCCAGTGTGAGGCCACTGCATGAGCAACAGCAGCATCATAAGGTCGACATTGGCACAATGATGACACAGTGTGGAGGGGCACGGCAGCAGCCACGGCACGCATCATAGAGGACAGACAGTGGCACATATGAAAAAATTTTCTGGAGGTGGCAAAAACAGGAGTAATTCCACAGTTAGGAGGGCACGGCAGCAGCCTCGGCAGCAGCATGAGGTCAGACAGTGGCACAATGACACCGTGTGGAGGGCACGACAGGAGTCACAGCAGCAGCATGAGGTCAGAGAGTGGCACACTGCAGACATTCTTGCAGTGGCAAAATAGTATTAGTCCACAGAGTGCGCACAATGACTGAGAGCGAGGTCACGGGCGTCAGCAGCAAGAGGACAGGCAGTGCACAATGACATTCTAGGAGGTGGCAAAACAGACAGGCCGCAGAGTGCACAATGACACAGTGTGGGATGATCACGGCAACAGCAACAGCCAGCAGCAGCATGGAGGATCATAGAGTGCACAATGACAGGAGGTATGATGTGGGTGTGGCCAAACCAGTCCCTAGTAAAGACGGTGGGTAGGCATGATGTAGAAAACAAATCAGCAGATGTGTGTGGCATCATGCGGTGGCGGCATCAGAATAGTGGCTGAGTCAGTAGTATTGAACCCAGACTGACGCCTAACGGCATTGGTGATTGTGTGAAATCCTGGCCATCCACGCTGATTCATCTTGACAAAGGTCAGTCGTTCACCATTTCGTGGACAACGGTTCTCCTTGGGTAACGATGACCCCACGCGCACTGAACACCCGCTCTAGAGCCACACTAACAGGCCGTTTCAGGACAAAGCATCCTCCACTGCAAGCAACGTACAAGTATTTGCGGCCACACAACCAGTTTGGCTGCCCAGTAGTCCAGCGATCTTCTAACAGGGGGTGGCGAGTGCTGTCCCCAAGTAGGTCCCCAACCTGGTTGGTTCATGGGAAATGCTCCAGGTCCTGCTGCTGCAGCTGCAGCTGGTTGACATGCCCTCCTCACTACGGCGGGTGAAGGAAGCTGCTCCATTAGTGACTCCAGACTAGGTTACAGCTGATGGATCTGTGGACTCGCTCCTACCCCCCCACCTTCCCCCAGCCGCCGCGCAGTAATTACGTGAGCGCTGAGGAACCCCCCGGTCAGGACCTGTCAAGGAGGGACGATGCCCCCGCACATAGGCAGCGGCCAACTGATTACGGAGTATTTCCCAATAAATAATTGATTTGTCTTCCCTCTCAATAGCTGGAAAAAGTCTCCCATATTTGGACCGGTAAGCGAGGTCCAATAGGGTGGAGAGCCCATAAGATCATCCCTCTTGCCGGATGCTGACTATTCGGCGTCACTAGCCCCATGCAAATAATCATGCTGCGGGACATCTGCACAAGTGACTCCTGTTGGAGCACCCCTGCCTCCTTACCACGTATACAGCCACGGTGCTTGGCAGTCCATCTAGCCTCGTCTTCCTCATCTCCATCCACCTCCATCCAGCTCTCCTCTCCCCTCTCATGTCACCGGGTAGACAACCACTCATTTCACCAGACAATGCTTCTGCTCCAATGTCCTCCTCCTCCTCCTCCTCCACCATTTTCAGTCCCCCACCTAGGACGACATGTGGCCACAGATGTATCGCCACTATCACCAGTCCCCGCCCAGACAGATATTTCAGCATCTGTTCCAGGACATGAAGGCAAGGACTACAGACGTTATTCATCCCGTAGTCCCTGCGGAACTGACAATAACGTGGCCTCCACGAAAGGCCTCAACAAACGGCAGGTGGTCACGCATGTAGCAGCCACTGGCTGACATCAAAGTATACCAACAGGTGAGTACTTCTGTCTGCCTGGATCAAAAAATCGTTAATGATGGCCTTTCTCTGTTCATACCAGTCGGTCCAACATGCGCATGCTGAAATTTTTTTTATTTTTTGGCCAGCGGGTGGAAACATCGCATATCAGATGCGTGTTGGGGAGTCCCGTCTACTGCCCCTGCAACTCGAGGAGGGTGTTTTCCTGGGCTTGTACGAATGGATAAAGTGCATGCACATGTTTTCCTGTCCATTTTTCAGAATTTCTGAAGATCGGGTGGCAACTTTCAGGAACCTTTTTACAACCAGAATTGAACACAGTGCTCCATGCATGGCGCATGGACCATCCCTCCCTCGGTGCAGCGCGGACACCATGTTCCTCCCATTGTCCTGTCACCATGGTTCCGATTTTGCATTGGTGCGGGAAAGCCACACAATCGTATATCTTGCTGCATGACGCGGACAGTTCCATCCCCTGTTTGACTTCGGTCGCGCGAGGCAAGCTAGGTGTAGAGAACTGCCGGACACCGCTGTGCCCTACACATGTTTATATGATGTGAGGCAGTATGTGGAGGCTGAGAGATGTGGTGAGGAGGAGGAGGCGGACATTGGCGCAGATGCAGCAGTTTTTTTTACAACGTGGAGGGCGAAAAGCGGCGTCTCCAGTCCAAGTGTGTTGGTGTCCTGGGCAGGAAAGCACATTCACCGCCATTGGTGCCTGTAAAGGACATGTACTGGCCCTGACCGTAGTTTTTACAGCACCAGATGTCCGCGCAGCGTGTTCCTAAAGGAACAAACCGATAAGCTCAAGGACTGACCCCCTTTCCTGTTTTCTAACATATTTATGAAGTGCTGGTACTGAGCCTTTATTGGAAAAGAAATTACGGCCTTGAACTGCTCCATCCTCGCAACAAGCCATTTCGTTCCTCTAATGGTGCAAGTCCCCCATTTGGAAAGGGAGGGACTGCAGTACCAACAACTAGTGGACAGGAGCACGTCCAGCTTGCTGCACCCTTATGGATTGTTGGACGCATACTGTTGTCGTCTTTACAATCAGCCTCTCTGAACGACTGCTGGCGCCAGAGTAGCGAGAGCAGGAGCAATCTGGACCGGGAAAAGGATGTCAAAAGAGAAACCAGCTTGCCTTTCTGCAGAGTGGTGGAAGCCTTGACTGGCTGAAATGGCAAGCGTGCCACTGGCCGCTGCTCAGCTTCAACTGCTGATGGACCGACCACATCTAGCCGCGTTTCTCCCAGGCCACCGGATGGGACGCTGCATGTTGACCGCAGGGCCCGTGTGCCAAAACGTTAGCTCCCTGGCCACGCTTCACTTTCTGCCCACAGATTCTACATATACCCATAATCGGCTCCTCCGGTGACTTAGCAAAGAACTGCCACACCGCCGAGTAGCTGATTTACCCTGCCAAACGCTCCGCACTGAGTGACCTACTGCTGCGACGCTTCGCCTCGCTGAGCCCCCCTGGCCGCAACTTCTTTGGACCTGCGAGCGGGTTTTTTCTACCCGCGTGTCCGCTTGGCTATCCCTACCTCACACTACAGCTGCAACCCTGCTGACCTCACTGCCACACAACCCACTTGCTGGCTGCGCCGCTTGCCTGACTCGCAAGCTGACGCCCCTCTTCTCCCCCCCTGAACGATGATGAAGCCCTTGCTTTCACCTGCCGGCTCCCAAGTGCGGTCGGCTACATCATCATCTATTAGTTTTATCAATCGTCACTACTGTCCTCAACACCGGTCATGGTAAGCCGAGGCTTGCCCTCTCAACACACATGACCTCCCATGCCACTCTCCACATCTATACTTTGCCGCCTACTGCAAGTAAAGCTGGTGATATTGCCCCATTCTTCGCTGCCATGTAGTCTGCTGACTGCCCTCCCGACAAATTGTTCATCCTCGCATATAGTGGCGCTGAGACCCAGACCCATAGTAGATAGATCCCTGGACAGAGGGAAACTGGATGGGACAGAGGCTGGCTGAGGACAGGTGGTCCGCTGACACCGCTCCCGGGGCCATGCCACCTAGTGTTGTGATCAGAGGTTCCCACCAGACTCATTGGCTGGGGTTGTCAGATGACAACTGGGAGGAAGAGCATGACCTAAGTCCACCAGTCAAGAACCCTTTGGTTGCTGAAACAACACACGGCCGGCAAGATGACAGCGGCAGATTGTTGCCTCCACCAGAGTGAACCCTGCTGCGACGTCCCCTTGCTGTGCTGCGACCTGGGCCCCGTTTCAGAAATTGTTTGTGACACTCGCCAACTGCGCAGTTGCAAGCCTGCCACCTCACTGTCTGACATACTGTTTGTTCTAAAAGTGTACAGACACTGTTTGAATGAAGCTATCCTGTATATGATAAATATACACCCTGTTTTTTGACTCCAAATGAAACCCCAGTACCAAGCTGGGTAAACCCTATGATATAAATAGCGCTTCTACCCACAAATGCCAGAAAAATTTACTTGTATGTGTCGATTTACAAAGCACTGTTTGTTTTACACTAAATGAAAAAAGCACAAACAGCTTAATTAAACCTTCGCTTGTGAATTATGCCTACAAGAAAAAATGTAAATATTCGGTGTTGAAAAAGACGGTTATATTTTTGTCAGCACAGCAGCAAAACAACGCTTAATTAACCCCTGGATGTAATTGCGCAATAGAAATTGAGTCCACCGACAACTAGTAGCTTGTAGCGAGTTACAATTGCGTGATTTCTTCCCTACGACGCCACAACAAACACGAGATAACAAGTTGTAATTAGCCTTTGCTTGTTAATTAGGCTACCAAAAAAAAATATATATATTTGCCGATGAAAAAGACGGTATTTTTTGTCAGCACACACCAGCAAAACAACGCTTATTTTAACCCCTGGTATGGTAAATTGCGCCAAAGAATTGAGCCGCACAAACTAGTACGTGTTACAATGCGAGTTTTCTACGCCACAAGCAACAAAGAAACAGTTTGTAATTAGCCTTTGCTTGTGAATTAGGCTAGCCAAAAAAAAATATATATATTTGGCGTTGAAAAAGACGGTTTTATTTTGTCAGCCACACCAGCAAAACAACGCTTAATTAACCCCTGGCTGAAAATTGCGCAATGAAATACAGTCAGCCGGAAAAATGAAGTGGTATTTGTATTCGTAAAAACGCTGTTTCTTTAAATGAATACAACATGGAACTGGCTTATACCCACTGTGGATATTGTAATATGTATAATGCAGCTGCAAGTGACGCACACGGAGATTTCAGATCCACTAACCCCAAAAAAATCAGAAATAGAACATTCAGCAGAACAGTCTCTGAGACAAACTGAGACACCCCACGAGAATCGCTGTAAAAAATCAGTTCTTCAGAAAGCGCTAATCACACCCCAGCAGCACCTTCCCTGTCAGTACAGTGTAAGAGGATGTGAGCACCCATCGTCGCGCTCGGCTTCCTTAAATAGGTGCGGTGTCGTCACAGAATCCCGCCGACTCTGATTGGCTTCATCTCTGCACAAGTCATGCAGGCTAAGCCCTTCTTCCTCCCAGAGTGCTATTGCCCCATGTAGTCGCCAATGTGCCGCCCAGCCATTATTATCAATCAAACAGCACACATCGTTCACATAAGGCGCCCCGAATTACTCCCAAATTTCGACTTCGGTCCGAAACCGAAGTTTTCCTGAAATTCTAAAAACGAATTCCCACTTCGTTAGAATCAAATCGCCACCCATCCTCTAATGTGGGATATCCAGGCATGGTGTGGAGTGACAGTTTGCCATAGAAACCGGGGGCGTACAACAGCTTCTGCTTTGTATGGACCAACATTTCTTACTACCTTAAAGCACAATTGGTCATAAGAATCTGAATCGCAAAAATAGGTAAAAGTGTCAGAAAGTTACTCACAAAGTGACAGACTTCAAAAATGGGGCTCTGTCAGAAAGGTCACAACTGGCTGCGACGGCAAGGGGTTAGTCTTTGTTATGAAACATTTAAGTTTTGAGGATTGCTTCACCCCACACCAGTTTTTTTGAACATTTCCACAGCACTGTATAGAGTGCTTTTTCTGTGTACCTGTAAAGGGAAGCAAGTTGGCTTATGCTTTTCCTTTATGTAAAGAGCCATTAGGAGCTATAATACAAAGAGACCTTTGACTAGAGGGAGCACACTGGAGAAAAGCATGGTGACGTCAAGTCTGCTGGGTCACATGATATGTACTTAAAACAATTCATTCACACCCTTTCGAGCATCCTGAAAGCCAGACAAACCAGGTGTGAAATGCCTTCGTAGTAAAACCCCTTTAACTACATACATAGATGCCATTAGGTCTTGTGTTTTCAAGCATAGTGGAGGAGAGGAGTGGTCAGCAGGTTCAGATGTCTGCAGCAGTTACAGGGATAAAACCTCTCCCTGCCCAGTTCAGTTTTCTTGCTGGATGTCAACCACCATGAAGTGCTAACTGAAAAGGACAGAAATGTATCCTCACCCAGTTCACCTTTCTTGAGAAAGCTCATGTAGGAGAAAGCTTATGTATCCTAATGAGAACTCTTCATAGTACAGTGAGGAAAATAAGTATTTGATACACTGGCGATTTGTAGGTTTTCCCACGTACAAAGAATGGAGAAGTCTAATTTTTATCATAGGTATACTTAAACTGATTTTCTGGATTTTTCTTAGATTGTCTCATAGGATTTTTAAATCTGCATTTTATTGCATTTAATATTTGATACTATTTTGGTTGTACATTTGTGGTTGTGAACCAGAGACTTGTCATGGTGGCTGGACTCCACCAAACCCTCTTATGTCCGATCCTGGCACAGTCACAATAAAGGTGGAGGAACCTGCAGCTTAGATGGTGTTCTTACTCCCAGGAGCACGCTTCCTGTTGGTGGTTGTAGTCCACCTGCTTCTGTACCGATGGAGTTCAAGGCGCCCATGATGTTGTGCAGGAAGCAGATGAAGGGTGAATGTTGGAACCAAGCAGCATTTGACCCAAGTTGTAGCACATGTCATCTTTTTCATATGGTTAAATTCCTTTGCTAGCTGCACCACAGGCAGAGAATCATTAGAGGTCCCTTCTAAAATGATCCCTTACTTGGATGCAGTGTTGTGGGAGAGCACTCTAACCCCAGGAGAGCTGACATCCTGTAGAATCATTCCAGATAGACTTCAATGGTATTGCAGAGCGACCCCAAGAGAACTGGATCTAGATTCTGGACACCACATGCTCGGTAGGCCAGCGGGGGACTCCCTATGCGCTACATCTTTGGTACACACTTCCCTAGTGTACCTATCCAAGGGATATACCAATACAACTAGGCAGCAATCCTTTCCATAAAAATCCTTACTTTTCATGCAGAGGTCCATGATCGATAAATAGGGGCTCTGGACTTGCCAGCTGCAGTCTGACAGAAGCCCAGGCTTACAAAGGGTTAGGTTGGGTCCCTTCATCTCCACTGCAGTCTGGCAATTGCTCCAGACCACAGGTATCACTAGCCGACCACTTCTATCAACACTATAAAATATACTAGGGCCTAGTTATAAAGTTTGGGAACTAAAGGAGAGATAGGTAGGTGAATAAAAATCCATAGCAGCCTACTTCACCCCACTCCTGTCTAAAGGCTGCAAGCTGATCACTTGTACTACAAGATTGAGCTCTGCAAAGGTTCCTGTGATAGAACCAATTTTATTACATGTCATTCAATACAATCATATCACTTAAGTCATATCATTCATATCTTACTGTGCAAAACAGCATTTCAGTATATTAACAGTAGTTCAGCATAAAATCATCCAGTGGTATATACAAGGAGTTTAGAGATACAGAGATTATACTCCTGTATACTACACATACAGCACACTCATTGTAATGGGACCTATGTAATGCTACATTTCTCCTCTGGGAGTGCTGTACTGAAATTGAATACTTGCCGCAAGATTTTCACATAGTTTTTCATCTATCTTAATCTATTCTTGCCGGCCCTGCTCAGGAATGGGGTTTGACTTGAAGGGAAAGAATAATAATTTGCAAAAGAATGATGTACGAGAAGGAAATGTACCTGGAGGCTATAGACCCTGTCCATGTGGTAATGAAGTGCTAATGGCTACAGGTTAGGACAGTATAGGTTAAAAAGTGTCCCATACACAGACCACTGGTCATGGCAATAGTAAAAAAAATTAATTTTATTATATATATATATAATATATATATATATATATATATATATATATATATATATATATATATATATATATTATTTTGCATAAATCTCTAATTAGAGCAACTGGAAATCTGTGGTGTTGTATTTACCCTTTCACACATTTGAATGACCAGGTACATCCAGGAGATTGTGCGGGTTCAGAAGCAGAGCCTGCACGATTGTCACATGGTCAGCTGGACAATATAGTTGGCTTCATCTGCCATCAGCCAGGATTGGAGCTTGCTCCAGTTGCAGCCAATTAACCCCATATGTCACAGTGAATCACAACAACTAAGGGAGAGGGAGGGAACAACTGTCTGTCTATCACCCCCACCCCCCCATGTCATAATTGTGGGTCCCCAATGCCTTCTATGGCAACTCAATCATAAAGGCTTCTGGGCTGTCTGATGCCACTACACCTGTGACCGACCGTCACGATGCATAGCAGTACAGACATTTTAAAGTGAAATGCAAAAACAACAACATGTTTATACTGCACACACATGCTACCAGGATTGCTGTATTTTTTTCACGCTGCCTCACAAACAGAAGAAAAGGGGTTTTCTCACCTCAAGGTATCTGAAGCACGCAGGCTCTTGCTTTCAAAAAGCAACGGTTGGATTTCAGAGTCAATAAGGGGGTCTTTATTCTTCCTGCACAGCAGTGACATCACGCCCCCTATATTGTGCATGCGTGCTCCTACTGCTTACAATAACTCGTTAGCAGCGGGAGTGTGAGGAACCTCTGTGGTCAGGGCAGCTACAAATTGATAAGTATGCTGGTCTAGATCAGGGAGGAATCATTCTCCATGCTGCAATAAAAAGCTGCATGCTACAGCAGGTGCAACTTATATGGTCAGACCGTGAATAATTGTTATTCAAACATTTCACAAGCAGGGAAGGCATTAATATTGTGGCAAAGATCACGGAGCATACGCTAGAATGCGCATACCCGCGATTCCAACCCAGGGGAGGGACAAATTATGCAGAAGAGCAGACAACCAATGCCGGGACAGGGTGCAGGACCTGACCTCTGCCAGGAGAAATTTAGCTGTCATTTCATACTTTCTGCCTCCAGAGTCAAACTGGAGCTGTTGGATAATACTAACCAATTTGAAAGATGTTTATTTTTACTCTCCATAAATTGAAAAAGGTTTAAATGGCCTTTTAAAATAATTCTCATAAAGTCATGTTTCTTCCAAAATGATACAGATTAAGTCCGTCAACTCATCCTGCAAAAAACAAGCCCCTACACATATCCACATACAGTAAAATAGAGTTATGACCCAAACTATGGCAATGCAAACACGTTTTATTAAATAACTGCTAGTGTACAACCAGTAAAACTTAGTGTTGCTTTAATGGTATTGTTCTGCTGACTAATGTTAACAATCAATACCACACAGACCGCTCTATTAAAAAAAAAAAAAAACACCTGGATGAACCACAAAATGACCCTACTGAAAAGACCACTCACATTTTTTACAAAATGCTCTATTGTGCAAAAATAAAACTATATAAAATCCTATAGTTCCATACTGTCCCTTCCCAACAGTGGGGACATTGCCCCAAAAGCGGCGTCTCCACTTCTGCGACGACTTGCCCCTAACCAGCCCCTTAGTACTAGTCACATGTTCTGATGTGTCTCCCCAGGATATACTGACAAAGGTGGTGCTGTTGTAATCCAAAATTACGAGGACTATAATAAAGAAGCACTTCGCATTTTAAAAGATGAATTGTACTACAAAGTAGTAACCCCTGAAGTACATGATATACTCAAAAAAATACATATATTATATTAAAGGGAATGTATTGCTTCCTTAGTTCGGCTGACTCCTACTGCTCTCAGCTTGTCAACTCCTAAAATGCAGGGGAGTTTCTTCCCCTCCCAGCTGGGTGACCATCCCCTCCTTCACTGCTGGCTCCCGAGACCCCCCCCCCTCTCCGAGTCCACATGTCACTGTCTCTCCCTATCAGTCTTCGCTACATACCACAGGCTGCATTCAATCTAGACTCAGCACTGATCTCTTCTTCTGTCATGTTCTCTCATTTTAGAGTCTGCTGCAGTCTGTTTCTGCTAGGTTTCCTGATTGTGTAAGCCCTTCAGTGTAATTCTGTTTCTTCTGGCTGAGTAAAGTGAAAATGTGCCGGTCCCTGAGTGAGAGACACAGGAATGCTCGCTCTGTGAATCGACCAGGGGCTGTACAGAATGTAAATGAGCTCTCAGCTAGTAAAATGCAAGGAGGATGGATCAGCAGGGATTGGACCAGGACTGGATATCAGTGTAAACAAAAACACAAGCTAAGGAATACTGTGAATACAAGACAGCTTTGCTAATGACATCCAATTGCAAAGTTGCTTGTTTTAACTGTCCCCTTATTCTGAAGGCCATTTAATGAAATAAAACCCCTTTAATAGTAGCTTTGATGAAGGCACTATCACAAAAAAGAGAAATTTCCTAATAACTGAAAACGACTCCATTCCTTTTTTCTATCATCTACCAAAGATACATAAAGATCAAATAAACCCACCGGGACGACCTATAATATCAGGTATCCAATTTACACTTTCCAACCTGTCATACTTAATTGACACCTAGCTACAATCTGGTGGAGAGATTGCCTAGTTTTCTGAAGGATTCCGACTCCATTTTAAGAGACCTAATAGACACCACATGGGAAGAAAATCTAATTTTAGTAACTCTCAATGTAACAGCATTATATTCAAATATTAAACATGAACTAGGCCTCTCAGCAGTACAAAAATTTTTAGACACCGAACCCATTTTCTTTCCAACTTTCAAAGAATTTCTTATAAACGGTCTGGAATGGATTCTAAAAACTATTTTTGCAAATATCAAAATTCCCATTACCATCAAAAAGTGGGCGTTGCAATGGGGACACGAGTAGTTCCTTCACTAGCTAATATATTTATGGGTGCTTTTGAGAACAATTATATGAGTGGTCACACAAACCCCTCTCAATTATATAAAATACTACAAACTGGTTTATAGATGACTTCATCCTTATCTGGGATGGCCCCATCTACCATCTTAAATACCTTTGTTAATTTTTTGAATGATAACACCTGGGGGATTAAGTTCACAGTTAACGCTAGCAAAAAATAAATAGTTTTCCTTGATCTCCATCTATAGATTAAAGATGGAAAAATTGCATCATGAACCCATTTAAAAAAAAAAAAAAACGATTTCAATAATTACCTGTCATTCTATTCCAATCACCAGAAAAAATGGATCAAAGACATACCCTATGGTCAATACAGGAGACTAAAGAAAAATTGCACAGACTAACAAGAGTTTAGAATACAGGCTAACACTCTTACTGAAAAATTTTTACAAAAAAAGTATCCTGCCGATCTATTAGAAGCAGCTAAGAATAAAGCAGACGTAAACAGTCAAGCCACATATCTCGAACAAACAATAAAACGGAAACGACTTTGATACGTGTTTCGTGACTATACACAACTCTCAATATAGAGATACAAAAAATAATTATTAAACACTGGGACCTTTTATCTAGGGACCCAGGTCTAAAAGGTGTTTTACCCGATCGCCCCAAGTTTGTGTACAGACGTGCAAAAACCCTAAAAAATACTCTTGCACCTTCAAAACTAAAGCAACATAATGAAACCACTCACCTTCAAAATGATCCCAATCCTAAGGGATCATTTTCATGCAACCACACCAGCTGTAAATGCTGCCACCAAATAGTTGTCAGCAACCAATTTTCATCCACAGGGGAAATCTTCAAAATAAAAAAAATGACCTTACCTGTTTGAGTTCGTTCATAGTCTATCTGATCACTTGTAGCTGTAGTGTACAGTATGTGGGTAAGACCACCACTAAACTAGAAGACTAAAAAACCACCAATATGATGTACGTCATGGCAGACTAGTGTATAGTCTGCCAAGCCACTTGCTGGAAGTCCACAACACCAGAGATCCAAACTTCACTATACAGCCCATAGAGTATATTCCTCCTTACGTTTCTGACAGAACTAAAAAGACACAGTTTGGCTATGCACATCCAAAAGCATTTTTTTTGAAAAAAATAAGTATAGGTGCACACTGGCAAGGCAACAACATACATCTATTCCAAATGTAAGCGGCACACTATCAGCTAAGAAAACGTCAAAGGCATATAGGAATCTTTGAACAATGCATTACTGCTAAGGATATGAAAATTTGGGGTTTTTAGTTCACAATTTTGATCAAAAGTGTTTAAGCTCACCTCCCAATTGCGTCAAGGGGACCCCAGCACAGGTGAGTCCTAACACTAAAACGTTACCTATCTTGGAGCCTGTTCAGACTACAACATCTTAGGGAGTGAAAAGGAATAGCTACTGAATGTCCTGCACTGGTTTAAAACCTATAGTGATGGGCGGAGTGCATAAAGCAAATGAGGCAGCCAATTTTCAAAAATTCATATATGCCTTTGACGTTTTCTTAGCCGATAGTGTGCTGCTGACATTTGGAATAGATGTCTGTTTCTGACAGAGCTAAAAGACTTAGCCAGCGGGAGATATACTGGATGTATCGCATAAATACTTTAAAATTAGTGATGAGCGATTATGTTGACTATCGTCATCGGGTCGATAGTCGATATCGGCAATTATCAATAAGATATCCGATAGTCGATAATAGATTATCGCCGATGACCCTTAAAGTCTATGGGAGAGGAACACCACCTTCATTCTTACACCCAAACAGGGATGGAGAAGCTGGAATTAACATCCACAACGGTCAAATGGATACGTGCTACATCTTAGGCAACACACTTCTAAAAGCCACAGAAAAAAAAAAATAAAAAATCAGACCATTCAGTATCCCTGTCTTGCACCACAGTATGACCCTCAAACCTGCATGACCCACAAATTAAAAAGTGCCAGAAGGCAGTATGATTTGAACCATCATTTTACTTGAACTGGACATTGAATATCCCTGTCCTGGAACGCAGCATGAGCCCCAAACCTGCATGACCCCAGATTAAAAAGTGCCGCAAAAAGGAGTCTTTGAACCACCAATTTAGTTGAACTGGACATTGACTACATCTGTCCTGTACCGCAGAATGACCATTAAACCTGTTTGACCCACAGATCACAAAGTGGCACTATGCTATTTTGTACAGTGACTGTCATTTAGTATATTTTTTGGTAACTGACATGTGTTTACAGAACTGATTTAGGGAAGTTTTATTTAAAGTTGGACATTATCCTTTTGCTTTTTTTTTCCAAGTGTGATAACATACAACATACACCCCTCCCTGCAGTTTTTTTACATGTGTAGATGTGTTAATTCATCCGCACACCCCATAAGTAACACAAATGTTCTAATCATCCCCAAAACACTTAGTTGAGAAGACATTTGCCCTCCTGGCTTCTGAGACTGATTTAGCCAATCAATTCATGTTTTTTTTTCCTCCAAATCCTTCTTCAGTGATTAGGGACAGACTCCCCTGGAGATCAAATGATGCGACCCCATAGTGACTCCAGCCCTAGAAAATTTTAAGCCTCAAATTGTGCAATGTGTGTCCAGCCCTGGGGCCCTTTTTGACACTACTTAACCTCACAGAAATCACCTTTTCCAAAATCTGATTTTTTTAGAGAAATTTGAAGCTCTCCTGATTGCCCCCAACGGTGAGAGCCAGTGCTGCCGTCAGCCATCTGTCAACACGGCGGTCCAGCTGCCAGGGCCAGACTTACAGTGGGTGCGGCGAGAGCCCAGGCTAGCGTCTCATCTATTTACACGGTAAAAATGCCCTTATGACGCAGCAACGAAAACAGTCGTGCTGAAGTAGAGTGCGGAAGTGTGAGTAGACCTCCAGCCTTCCTAGGTACACAGTCAAGACCTGGGTAGCGCTTGCTCCTCTGTATGAGTGCGGACCAATTGAGCTTTACTTGGAAATACTGCTGGTTAACGCTCCCATTCCACCCAGGTGCCCTTTTTCTTGGCATTCTTTTTCTCATTATGCTCAATGTGCTGGAGGAAGTGGTCTCTGTACTTTGTTCTCTGTCCGTGCTCCATACTCCATGTCCTCTGAATAACCTACATTTGGTCAAGTCTTCCTGTACCTCCCTTGTACAATTCAGAGGAATTTTTTTTACCAGCTATTTTGTACATGCAAGTTTAGTAGTTTAATTATATAAAACACATTTTTAAAATAGGATGGAATCCCACCATGTCTTTGTTTCTCTTTTTTAATTGTATTAAATGGGTTGTCTCAATACAGGGATTGCTAGCAATGTTAAAAAACAAGTCATTTTGCAATAGGTGTCCATTAACCGTGTCCTACCTATTCCTGTTTCTGACAGCACCATCACCCTTTAGCCACTCTTAACAATTGTGAAGAACAAATGTCTGTTAGAAACATTTTTTAGAATAGGACATGTAGTATTGCTGCATTTCAAAGTAGCATGACCCAAAAAATTATAAAAATGACTTCTCAGCCACTGTTAAAAATTGTGAGGGAGAAATGCCACTTAGAAGCCACATTTCTGTTCCAAAGGACCATAATTATAGCTTTATCTCACAGCTACATGACCTCAAAACCATTGACCATGCGATCAATTCTAAAGAGAAAGGGAGTACATGGAATACGGTGTGGTCATGAAACCTTGCTGTCTTTTACAGTCTCCTCACAGCAAAACCAGCAAAATGAACTGTTGGGAACCGAGAATAAAAATTGCAGTAAGAAATAATCATTTTAAAAAAAGTTTTCAAGAGGACCATCTCTGTTTGAAGAGGAATGTGAAGTAGACCGGCAACTAATCAGTGACCTCGGCAATTGGGGCCACAACATCAGAGATCCATGCTTGATTCATCTTGATGAAAGTCAAACGATCCACATTATCTGTGGAAAGCCGGATGCATTTGCCTGTATTGACTCCTCCAGCTGTGCTGAAGGTCCGCTCAGATAGGACGCTGGCTGCTGGGCAGGACAACACTTCTATGGCGTGGCGAGCGAGCTCAGGCCATTCGTCCATTTTGGATACCCAGAAGTCTATTGTGTCCGGAAGACATACAAAAACATCGGTGTTGAGACGCAGATAGTCGTGCACCATGATCTTAAGCTGGTCTCGGTGTGTTGGATGTGTGCCCTGCATTGCATGCATTGGTGAGGTGGTAAATAAAGATTGCCAGAGGTCACCCATTAGGCTTTTGCCACCTTGCCTGCTGCGCCTACTTGGCACTCTACTGCTGTCACGTCGCTGATGTTCCACCGTGACATTTGAGGAACGTGAAGCAGACGCAACAGATGTCTCCAGTTGATCAATCAGCAAGGTCTCCAATTCCTGCATTTTACTCTCTATTTGGGTGGGTGGAAGGAAAGTGCTGAGTTTTGTTTTGTACCTTGGATCCAGGAGGGTGGCCACCCAGTAACTGTTGTTCATTTTGATGGCCTTAATGCGAGGATCATGTTGGAGGAAATTGAGCATCCAAGCACTCGTGAGAAATGGAGCCTTGATTTCCCAAGCCTCTGGGTCGAGGGGCACTAGCAAACTGATCTTCCTCATCTTCCTCCTCCGCCTCAAATTCACGCCAACCTCTTTCCAAGGCAGGGACGTCGATAACGTCGGTGTCTAGGAATACCTCCTCCTCCGCTTCCTCCGGCACAGCTTCAACACAGCCCTGACTTGCCTCAGATGATGCACCCCGAGAGCTGAGGCGCCGTCTTGCACTAGCCCTGGACCCCGAATCACTGCCTAATGAAGACCGATAAATTTGAGAAACTGTCGGGCCTTGTGGATTCGACAGAGAGAAAGGCTCCGTGTCCGCATCTGTGTCCGTCTCCTCCTGCATCGCTGGTGGGACCTGTTTAAGAGTGTCCAACGATCGTTCCAGAACCAAGATCACCACAATGCTCATGCTGACAAGGGCATCGTCCGCACTGACCATTTTGGTGGCTTCTTCTAAACTGGCAAGGATGGTGCAGAGCTCTTTCACCTGCCTCCACTCTCTGTGGCTCAACACCCCGAGGTCCGCACCGCTGCTAGTCAGGCCATGTGTCACTTCGTACTGCGTAATGGCATTGCGCTGCTGCCACAATCGCTGGAGCATGTGGAGGGTGGAATTCCAGCATGTTGCCACAACAATGAGACGGTTGACAGGGAGGCCGAGCTGACGCTGCAACGCAGCCAGGCGGGACGAAGCAGGGTGCGAACGGCGGAAGTGCGAACTCAGACCTCGAGCCTTCTTCAGCAGGCAGTCCAGACCGGGTAGTGCTTTAGAAATTTCTGGCAACGAGGTTCATGACATGTGCCAGGCAAGGGATGTGCTCCAGCCTACCGATCTTAAGGGCGGCCAGCAGATTTCGCCCGTTATCGCATACCACCTTGCCTGGCACAAGGTTCTTGACACCCAGCCAGCGCTCGGTCTCGTTGCGGAGAGCCGTCCACAGCTCCTGACCTGTGTGTGGACGGTCTCCAAGACCGATTCATTTCAACACGGCCTGGTTTCTTGACCGCCCGGGATTTTTGCCGATTGACCGACTTCCTTCTCCTCTGATGGCATCAGTAACTGGGCGTCAGAGCAGAGAAAATCATCCTCTTTGGCCTCTTGATCTTTTAACATGCCTTCTGACCCCAACCGCATTTTGTCATCAAAGAGGTCTTCAGAAAATGGATTATCCACAGTGGTGGGCACACAAGTTGACATTTGGGCTGCCTTCGCTTCATGTTGGACGGATGCTGATGACGACATTTGTGGTCGTGACTGGGAGGACGAGGAGGTAAGACTGCTGGATGCAGGTTGCATTAACCACTGAAGAACAGATTGGCGACGCTGTTCGTTACTGAGATTCACAGGGCCCTGACCCAGCGATGACAGGCCCGACGGTCCTGCAACCGACAATCCGCTGGCTTGCGTGTTGTTGCCAGCACTGGAAGGAGCACCTTCTTTCGTACCTCTACCTCCATGTCCTACCCCCCTCTTTGCTCGCTTACCACCTGCATTTTGCTCCATGTTCAGAAAAATAAAATTTGAGAGGGTATGAAAGAGTTTTGGAACGTCTCTTATTAAAAGACGGCAAATCACAACTATTCTCAAATCCCTCAAATCAAAAAAAATTTGCTGGATTCAAATTTAACTGCAAGGTGGCTCTATCAACAAAGCTGGACTGGGCAAAATTGAAAAATTACAGCCATCTGAAATGTATACTGATAATAAAAGTGGAGTTTTGCACCTAACAAATAGACCTGCAGTTACTAGAAAAGATCTGTATCCTAATATAAGTTCAGGCTGCCCAATATCCAAGTAATTTTTCAACAGTAAACTGTTAATAAAAGCTATTGCAATGCAATGTCTGCAATACAATATCCAGTATTCTTTAAAGAGCTGGTCTGTGTTCGCCCGCGCCCCCCCGCTACCCCCGTGAGTATACAGCGGTAGATGCTCCTTTAAAATTCTCTGCCTAACTACCTAAAATCTGCAAATCTCTGATCTAACTAAGTTCTAAGGATCACAGCTAACAGAGCTGTCTCTGAACAAATAGAATAATTTCGCTGAGCTGTTTGCACAGAGGCAGAGCGTACGTCCTACTGCTTTGAGATACTGACACACACCGATCATGAACAGGAAGGGCTGTTCTATGTAAAACGAGGTCATGTGATTTTTCCAGCCAATCGCAACCATACACATCCCAGTCATGAAGTCGCACACACATCTCACCCTGCTCTATTCTGTAAGCCGATTTGCTGTCCGCCAAAATGACAGGAAGTGCCGAAAATGGCGCGATCTTAATAGATTATGCACAGATTTTAACCTAAATTATCGCGTGATCTAAAAAATCCGATCAAAGTAAATACCGTGCCGATTTCAACTTTGTCGATAATAATCGCTCAACACGATTTAAAACCATACGGCCTCAATGAAATCCAGGAAACAATCATTTGAATGTGATTTTTAGTCTCACATTTTGTTCATATATTTTTAAATACTCTTCCTAATTTTTTCTTTTTAAAAAAAAATTCACTTTAACAAAAAATATATGATTTATTTAATCATATAGGTTTTAAATCTATACATATAGGTAACTTCATATTAAATACACAGGTAAAAAAAATTGTTTACATCTAGGATTCACAAACCCTTAATTATTTATTCCTTTTTATGAATTAAAGTTGTTAGGTGTACTATGCCATTTTGTTTACAACACCAACCCATTGAAAATACTATTGTAACTTTTTTTTTTTATGAATGAAAGGTTAATGTTTACCAATTAGCCTTGTTTTGGAACTAATGTATTTAAATGTTACCTCTTCCCTGTAAGACATATGCATCTGATAAAGCGGACTGCGCTCCGCGAAATGCGTCATGCTCTATGAATAAATTCTTTTATTCTTCACTTCTATACAAGCCGCAGTGCTTCTTTTAATAGCACTCTTACAAGCCGCCCCAAACTCAGACTTGGCATTCCAATTCTAACTTTTTTGCAAGTACAGGATATACATACAGTTGCCCTCCTGTAGGGCAAAGGATGAAAGTGTGTTGCCCTAGCAGTTAAGGAACAGGTAAAAATGGTCCACCTATATAAACCCTATCAAACCACCAACTACCTGAAATTGGCACAGGTGTGCCCACTGCATGGTGAGTGAATACCTGCCTCAATACTAAGCACCAATCTGAAGAGCTTTAATACAGATCCCTTTTTAAGCCTACATGTGGAAATAGGGCTGTGATAGGAAATTCACCATCTGCAGAACGCCGGCAACGTGACTCCTAACAGATCTGCTTATTCCTGGTCAAAGCACTTCATGAGGAGCAATGTTATAAATTTACCCTATTACAGAAATATCTGTCTTGGACCCATCTGACAAGAATGGGGGCTACAAAAATAGACTCCTCGTCATATCAGGGGCAAAATCTGAGTGGATAGCATCCGTGTCATGCTTAACCCCTTCAATACTGGAGGATTCAACCCTTTTTGTGGTGTTTGATTTTTATTCTAAATTTATACATTTTATTTTTTACAGTTTAGAGGAATCACTGGCTGTGAAACTAGTAAGACAAGACAGGAACAGGTTGGACACCTTTCTGATAGACCTGTTTGTTAATCTCTGAAAACCCAAGAACCACCACATATCCAAACTTTGATATGATAGATTATGTAAGGACTCCGAAGACGGCAACAGCTGGCACATTGTTTCATCTCCATGTGGAGATACATAAATGCTAGAAATACCTAGCTCCATCTCTAATGATACATATAAAAAGCTCATGTTCCTTAGTGACACATTGGACCCTACCAGAGTGGGGGGAGGGCGGCTCCTTTGTAGCATAATGTTTGATACAACATTGCTGCTATAGGTAAATTAGTTACTCTGCTGGCTATCACACTAACCTCCACCACAGTCCAACATTTAGAAGCTCTTTATGGTAGTACATAACTATATCTAATGATGCTGATCTAATTTCTGCATGGTTGGAATTCCAGAGGAAGCCATAAAGAGGTGCACAACACAAATATCTGGTGCACTTGACTACATGCATTCCAGAGGATTGGTACACAGGGACCTAAAGTCTGACAAGGTGTTGCTTATGGACAAAGACTCATCATTTCAAGCTTGCGGACTTTGTTTGACTCTGCATCTGGGGAGCCTGGTTTCAGCAAAGGTCCCATATAAAGTCTCATTATGCAACTTGAAAGACAAATTCTTAGTTTCAGACCCAAGCATAGACATTTGGGCTTTTGCAGTTCTTTGTGTCAGTATCCACTGGTTCCTTCTGGGGATAAAAATCTGTTTAAACAAATTACCTAGGAGTACATCTCCTGGTGAAAATATTCTGACCATATTACTCCACCAGGTAGCTTCAAGAAGGTCACTGTAGAAGCCATTGCAATGTATAATAACCTCCTTGTTCAAGACCCTACTTCATGGCACTCTGCTCTCTATTAACCATCTTAATTTCCCCTGGAAAGTCTCTGAAGTTGACCCCAATATGGAAAGTTTTGGCACCAGATCTTGTAGAGGAACATCAACACTCCGTTAATAATCATCCAGTACCAACAAGATGATGCAGAAAGTCTTGCTATGAAAGTCTTTAGTCTGGGCCTGATGTTCCTAGTGGAAAGTACTTCATTTGAATCTTTGATGTACTCCTGAAATCTTTTGAGACTTCATGGTGGGATATGATAGGACGGCTTTGGTTAGAATATCCTGTTGCTCAAAATTTTAGGCTGTAGTAACCAGACTTTTCTTGTTGCATTCTAAGAAACAAAAGTTTGTCCAGCAAGTTTTTTTTGAAGCACAATTTTTTAATGACATCAACGGGGAGATCGAATTTAACCATTTCTAGTAACTCCATGATGGATTTTTGGCTGGATTAACTTTTAGGTTTAGTGGTATCAATTTTTGGGTGGGTGGTGGTGGGGGTCAACTTTTTTAGTCTGTCTTTGAAGGCAGGATATACAAGAAACACAAAACAGTTTGTGTTATAAAAAACTAAGACTAAAGCTGCGATTTTATAAAACCAAAAATCCTGCTTTTACAGAATGCATAACACTCCAACAAGAAAAACTACAGTATTTGTGCTGCTGACATTTTTGCTCTTTAGGGGAACCCTGGTGTGAAACTTGTAAGAAAGGACAGTAACAGGTTAAACACCTTTCTAAAAGCTGTCTATGTTAATTTCTCTCTCCAAGCACCCAAGAGTAATCACCACGCATTCTATCGATATGATAGATTATGTCATGACTCAGGAGATCGCAGCAGCTGGCACATTGTTTCATCTCAATGCTGAGGTAAGAAAGGCTACTCCACATGTTCTGATTATAGCATAACCCTTGTTATTGTGAATGCCAAAGGCTAGAAACACCCAACTACATCTCTAATGATACATACAGAACACTCCTGTCACTTAACGACACACCCTACAAAGGGTGGATCAAGGCTCCATTACAGTGCAATGTTTGATATAACATGGCCATCAGTAACCAACTTACCTATAGCAGCCCCAGCCACACTAACCTCCACCATAGTCCAAAATATAGAAGCTCCTAATGGCAGTACACAACTATATCTAATTATGTTGAACTGATTTCTGCAGTTAGAATTCCAGAGGAAGCCATAAAGAGGTGCACAACTCAAATATCTGGTGCTCTTGACTACATGCATACATTATATAGTTCTATACTGTCCCTTCCTAACAGTGGAGACATCACCCCCGAAAGGGGGGGCTCCACTTCAGCAACGACTTGCCCCTAGATCGCCCCTTACTACTAGTCACATGTTCTGATGAGTCTACCCTTTGAAAACCGGGCTCATCAGGAAACAGGGTGAAACAAAATGCCCACCTCCCATATTATACTCAAGGATAATAAGTGCTGCTGTTAAATACAGGATATACATACAGCCAGCTTCCTGTAGGGAGGTGGATGAAAGTGTGCTACCCTATGAATGAAAGGAGGAACAGGTAAAAATATGATCATATAAACCCACCAAATACCTATAATTGACGTGTACACACTGCATGATGAGTGATTAACCCTCTAATACTGATGATATGCCACAAGTGTACGATCCTGTAAGGCTCATTGCACACTATGTATTTTGAATGGATGTGTTCTGGTAATGTGACGTGTAAATTAATAGTACAAAGAGGTACAAAACATTAATAAACATTGGAACATCCTACAACGAGATCCACTATTAAAAGTCCTCCTTCCGGAGCGTCCTAAATATGTATATAGGAGAGCTAAAACATTGAAACACAGTTTGGGCCCTTCTAAATTAAGGCAACACAAGGAGATACACCACTCCATTGAGAAAACGGGCGGGGGGGGGGGGGGGGGGGGGGGAATGGGTTCAAATGCTTGCCAACACGCTATCTGCAAATGTTGTGAAATGACAAATAACGATCGTTTTAAATAGTCAACAGGAGAGGTTTTTAAAATTACAGATTTAACATGTACAAGTTCATATGTCATTTACCTCATAACTTGCCACTGTGGTAATCAGTATGTAGGAAAGACCTCTACAAAATTATCCCGGAGGCTGATAAATCAGATATATTAGACATGGTAGATTAGTTTACAGCCTTCCGAGACATTTCGTGGAGGTCCATAATAGCCAGGAACCTAAGTTTACAATCCAACCGATAGAATATATACATCCAGAGGTACCAGATAGATCTCACGAACACTGAGTCTTTTTGCTCTATTGGATGTACAAACTTAACACTTTAAAACCACACAGTTTAAACGAAGCTCAGGAAACCATTATTCAATTAAACCTCTATACATCCTATATTTTGGATCTAAACATACTTTACATACAAGGAGGCCAAATAGCTAGTTTCCAGTTTATTTTTTAATTTTTAGACGGGAAAAAAAAGTAAAATTTTTTTTATATGTATTTTAAATATAATTGTTTCTATGGTTGCAATTTTTCTGCATTCCTAGTGTGTTATGTAGGTTGAGACCTACTATATAATTTTTTTTTTCAAAGGAAAGAGAAAAGGAAAAAAAATATCTAGTAGATTTAAAACAGGGTTTAGTAGTTATTTTAAATATTAAGGTATGTATATATATATATATATATATATATATATATATATATATATATATATATATATATATATATATATATATAATATATATATATATATATATATATATATATATATACACACACACACACACACACACACTTTTTTTTTACATAGGTATAATAATCCGGGTATAGAGAAAGAATAGTAGTTGTCAAATTTTATGAACGAATGTTTTGTCTACTATTGAACCTCGTTTTGAGGGATCGACTGTATTTAAGCTCGGTGTTTTACTAGTGTTGTCTATCTGATGAAGCGGGATTGCATCCCCGTGAAACGAGTTATGGGCATGCAATAAATCTTTATCTATCTCAGGTTTTAATGCCTGGTTAGTTTACTATTATAGCGCTCTAGCTAAAGGTCCTAAAAGAGCCAAATTTGATTCCAGTTTTTGGCCGAAGAAGTATTCACTATTCCTTGGAGTCCCTCGTGGATTCCCGGCGGGAACGGGCCGGAGCAGGTTACAAATTTTACACCACCAAGGCAGAGATAACACGCTTAAACGAGCTGTGCCGTGAATATTGTACAGCTAGGAAAGGTGAGCACTATCATCGCCTACGAGTGTGTCCCCAAAGGATTTAATCTGCGTTTCTTTAGTATTATTCCATCCTCCTGGTATTTGTGATCATATGAGAACAACCCAGTAGGAGGAATCTATTGCCGAGTAAATTAACATGTTAACACTTTCATTATAAGTGGATGGAAGTACTATGTACATTGATGGGAAATGTCAAGACAGACACTGTAGTGTCGCGCCCTGCCTGTTTAAATATAATGGATATTTGACAGTGTGTATCCATCAAAAATACAAAACAAAGCTACCCATACTAAAAACAGATGACAAATGTAACAAAAAGCGAGAAGGGGGGGGGGGGGGGTGAGTAAAACTGATAGCTCAAACCAGGGTATGTTTGGCATATGGTCATATCTAAGCCAATTGTCTAAGTACAAGGAGTATGAATTAAAACCAGAACCTGGTACCTTGCAGCTACAAAGACCATCTGATCCTCTGCTCCTCTCTCATTCACAGGTATGACAACTGTACAGCACATTGTGCAGATTTCAGACAGATAAGCTTATCGGTGCAGACTATTGCACCCAGCAGCCCATTTGTGGATTTCCGTTTGCATAGTTTCCCTTTGGTAGGATTATGACTTACACCACTCTACCTTCCTGTCCCAAGTCCCTGCTGTGTCTGCTGATTTTACAGTCTACCATCTTCAGTTCAACTTGCTTCCTTTCCCCTTCCCCCCACCTTGTAAATTAGCTGTCCCAACCCCTCTCCTCTTGTTTGCTCCTAGTTAATTGCAGCTAACACCCAGTGAAATCACAGGGTTCCGAACACTGAACATGGCAGCTAGAAGCCTTGTGAAGGCTTCCATGTTCTCAACTTCCCCACTACCGGTCCCTGGCAGGAAGTGAGGAAACCGCCATCTTAGTACACCCTAATGCATTGCATATATAATGCATTAGGTTGTATAAGTGATCATGCCCCCTAGTGGTAAAGCGTTGGAAAAAAATTTTTTAAAGTGTAAAAAAAAAAAAAACTATTAAGCACAAATTGCACCCTTTTGTCATTTTACAAATAAGTTACACTTATTTGGTATTGGCGTGTCCTACAGTGTTCAGTGTATGGGAGAAATTTTAATAGAACTGACTTTCGAAGAAAAACAAAGTCGAAAACGGCAATAGGTCATTTCACATCCTATAAAAATTGAAATTAAAAAGTGATCAAAAAAGTGGCATGTATTCCAAACTGCTAGCAATAAAAAGTGCACTAAAGCCCTCTATAAATGCCTCTTACTAACATCCCTAGGTGTTGGTACAAAAAAAAAAAAAAAAAAAGTTATTGGTCACATAAAAAGGGCACTGCGGCACAAATTTCTAAAATAGAAAATGTTTGCTAAAACATTAAGGAAACCCTACATGATTGGTATTGCCGGATGTGCATCAACCTGTAGTATACAGAGAACACTTACCAAAGAATAGTCGTTAAAAAAAAAAAAAAAAAAAAAACCCACGAACAAAAACCCCACACACCTCCCACAAACATGGCTCAAGTATGTTTTCTTCCACATTTTGTCCCTCTGAATTTTTTTGGCCACTTCCCAGTATATTCTATGGTAATATGAATAACACCATTAGAAAGTACATCTTGTGCTGCAAAATAAAAGCCCTCATATCCATGTAGGTTGAAAAATAAAAAAGTTATGGCTTTCAGAAGGCATCTAGGAAAAAAAAAATAAGAGCCATATATGACAGTGCCAGAAATGGGTTAAAAGTTCAATAGCCCCTCCTTTTTCTATTTTAGAACTCTAACTTTTTCGGTCTAACTTTTAGGCCATGTTCACACGGCTTAAAATGGGCCGTATTTCGGTCCGTAATTACGCGCCGAAATGCGCAAATTACGGGCTGAAAACGTCCCAGTCATTACGGTAATTCACAGTTCTCAGAGAACTATGGATTACGTCTCCTCTCCCTGCTCGGCGAATACGCAATTCACAGTTCTCAGAGAACTATGGATTACGTCTCCTCTCCCTGCTCGGCGAATACGCAGAGTGGGGAGATAAGTGACATGTGAATTAGAAATACCACAAATTCTATATATATCATTCTCTGGGAGGGTACAAGATGTCATTTTGAGGAGTTTGTTGCACAACTTAATAAAAACAATATCGGTATGCACTTCACATTTGAAATACAGGAGAGATGTTTACCTTTCCTGGATGTCCTTATCATTAAAGATCTGAATGGTAATATTCATACAGACATGTATAGGAAACCCACAGCAACTAACAGTTTGCTACACTGGAAAAGTTACCATCCATTACCCTGTAAGAGAGGAATACCAAAAGGTCAATTTCTGAGAGTTAAGAGAAACTGCTCCAGAGATGAGGACTTTAGGAGACAGTCAGGTATGTTGAGAGAGAGATTTCTTAATCGAGGGTATCCAACAAAAGTCCTGGAATCAGCCTTTAGGCATGCACAGAAACAAAACAGGACAACTCTATTACAGGGCAATCCCCAGGCAGATAACGAGATCAATAGAGCACGTATAGTTGCAACCTTTGATGACAGAAACTTAGAAGTAATCAATATCCTCAAAAAATATTGGGGTATTTTGATGTTGGACCAGGATCTAGAGGGATATCTTCCCCCAACCCCCTCGATAACCTATCGAAGGGGCAGATCCATCAAAGATAGACTGGTCCATAGTCACTATACACCAATGCCCCCTCAAGGTACTTGGTTAGAAAGGAGACCGATGGGTATGTTCAAGTGTGGGCAGAGATGTGTAGCCTGTCCATATGTACAACAAACAAAATCTTTTATAAGTGCCTCAAATGGAAAACAGTTTTTTATCCGTGACTTTGCCAATTGTAACACAGAAGGAGTAGTTTATATGTGTACATGCCCCTGCCCACTCAATTACATTGGAAAAACGAGAATATTTAAGAGAAGGGTGGGTGAACATCTGGGGGATATACGAAATAGAAGAGATACGCCAGTAGCTCGACATGTGTGGGATCATCATAATGGAGAATGTGAATCTCTGCGCTTTTTGATTCTGGAAGTTGAGACCATCCCCCAGAGGAGGGGAATGGGATAGACGAATCCTGTGTAAGGAGGCCCAATGGATTTACCGTATGGATTCTGTTCAACCAAAGGGCCTAAATGAGACTTTGCAATTTGGTTGTTTTAAAGAATAGGCTCTTTGTGCCTGTCTGCATTGCTTTGCTCTGTTCGCATCCTCCATAGAGGACCACTATTGATTCTTTTCAAGTCTGACCAATGAACATGTATCAGTGCTATATTTTTAATTAATTTTTTATCATATTCATTGATTGCTTACAGCTTGATAATTCATGTCAGCTGAGGACAATGAATTTTTGTACCCCGTATGTTTTCTTTTGGCCCTGGTTCAAGCCCGTGTTAATTTACATGTGTTTGCTATATAACATTCACTCCGGGAAAATCAATTATAGATGTCCCGTTACCTTAGTCGTGTATTATCATATATCATGGCAGATGAGATAGAGTTAGGAATAAGCACATCTGCCAAGGGATAACATTGTGACAATTAGTTAGCATATGTGGTCAAGAGTATATTTAAACCCTAACGTAACCTTATTTGTGGGTATGGCGTCGATTCCAGGAGTTTGGAGTAGATATGACATTATGTTCCCTCCTGACATGCGCAGTGCATTGTTTTGAACGCCGGGCGCCGCGTGGTTTGGGCCGGCTTTCAGCATAAGCGCGCTGTCGTTTCCGGTGATGTTAACCGGAAGCGACAGTCATTTTACTTCCGGACATGCGCAGTTGAATATCCGGAAAAACCATGAGTAGGAAAATATGCACATATACTCATGGGAACCTGGAAACTGGTATATGATATCATTATCTTTGTGCAAACACTGGGGACTTTTATATGATACATCTGCGGGGCCATTTAAGACATAAAAGGGAGGCAGAGACAATATTGCTCTGTATCCCTTTTATCTTGGGTGCCAGCGTACTAGAGGTGCTGCGGGAGTCATCGTTATTATACCTGGCAGCACTTAAGCTAAGTATCAGTCCATTTATCTAAATTGAAAGGGAAGTACATGTGTTGTAGTATATGTGTTGTATATAGTGTATTCTTTTTCCACAGTAAGAGAAATTTTGAATCCCCTGATGAACCCTAGAATTGTATGGGGGAAACGCGTCGGGATAACTGTGATTTAAAGGTGTCTATACACGCATGTAGTGATATTGTCTGTCATTAAAGCGGAGCCGCTCTTTATCGGGGCGATTACTCCACTGGCAGATAGTGCACAGTATGCTGTATCATCTAGGTATGTAGTGGTAGTATATAGGGGTTTAGATATTTACATTTTAAATAAAATCAGTAAAAGTTATGTTTTAACAGGGATTATTATTTGCAGTGATATATTGACATGTGAATTACCAGCGGCGTATACGTGCCGCTGGCAATGCAAGTCTATGGGCCGGCGAAGTGCCGGACCCCGCTCACTCCCCCGCACCACCCCCGTCCACACGGCATAATTACGTCCCGCAGTTAAGCCGTGTTAACATAGCCTTATGGTTTCTAGTTTAAAGTAACTGGTGACACCATGTCCATGATAATCCAATCTATTAAAGTTCAACAGTACTTATACAACATGGTGCACAGCAATTCCCACCCCGATACCAAGCACCAGACTGAAAAGCTTTCATACAGATCCCTATTTCAGCCTCTATTTTCTTACTTGTGGAAATCTGGCTGTGATCAGAAATTCCCCATCCGCAGAATGCTGGAAAAGTGACTTCACAGATCAGCTTGTTCCTGGTCAAAGTATTGTATTTCATGTGGAGCAATGGAACGAAAGTAACCGATACAAACAATTTACTATGTTACAGAAATCTGTCTTGGACCCATCTCCGACAAGCATGGGGGCTGCAAAAAAATAGACTACTCCTATCAGGGGCAAAATCTGAGTGGATAGTATTAGTGTCATGCTTAACCCCCTTCATTACAGGAGGATTAACCCCTTCTTGTGGCGTTTGATTTTTATGCTTACTTCTTTATACATTTTATTATTTACTGTTTAGGAGAATCACTGGCTGTGAAACTAGTAAAGGACAGAACCAGGTTGAACACCTTTCTGATAGAGCTGTTTGTCAATCTCCAAGCACCCAAGAATAATCACCACGTATCCAAAACTTCGATATGATAGATTTTGTTATGACTGAGATCACAACGGCTGGCACATTCTTTCATCTCAATGTGGAGGTAATAAAGGAGACTCCACATTTTCTGTTTGTTTAGCGATACAAAAAGGCTAGAGATACCCTGCCCCATCTCTAATAAGCTGACGTCCCTTAGTGACACATTGGACCCTACTTGGGGGAGTGGAGGGGGGGCGCTCCTTTGCAGTATAATGTTTGAAACATGGCCAACAGAATAACCAATTTACCTATAGCAGCATCAACCACCATAGTCTAATATACAGAAGCCCATTATGGTAGAACACAACTAAATCTAATGATGCCGATCTGATTTCTGCAGGTTGGAATTCCAGAGGAAGCCATAAAGAGGTGCGCAACCCAAATATCTGGTGCTCTTGACTACATGCATTCCAGAGGATTGGTGCACAGGGACCTAAAGCCTGACAATGTTGCTCATGGACAAAGTCTGCAGGCTTGAGGAGTCTTTGGTTGACTCAACATGTGGGAGGCCTGGTTTCAGCGATGTCTCAATTCCATATAAGTCTCCCAAGTTATGCAATTTAAAGGATGGTTTGTTCTTAGTCTTGGACCCAAGCATTCACATCTGGGTTTTTGTAGTTTGTGGTTTCAACTGAAATTTTTCAATGAGAGAAAGCAGTGGAAACAGACAAAATTATAGTATATCCAATGGCACATATATCCTGACCATACTCCACCATGTAGCTGGGACAGTTTACTAGAGATACCATAGCAATTTTTAAAACGCTCCTTGCTTAAGACCCCTCTTATTGGCACTCTTGTACCTTCTTAATGTCCCATGGAAAGTCTTAGTGTGACCTCAAGGTGGAAGTAGTAGTAGAGGTTTTGGCACTTGATCTAGTGGAGGACCTTTAACCCCTTAAGCCGAACGCCTGAAAAGTAGTTAATGACCAGAACATTTTTTTAGTTTTGGCCTCCTTGCGTTTAAACAGTTGCAACATTTTTATTTTTTCAATGACGCAGTTTGATGAGGCCTCGTTTTATTCGAGAAAGTTGTACTTTATAAGGGAATAGTTTAAGTACACTTATAAATAATTGCAGTATTTTTCTTTTTTTACAAAATTTTTTTTTGTTTTTTTAATTTTTTTTTTTACACCATTCACATTTCACACTTAACTTGTTAGATTAATTCTACAGGTTATTACGGTCGTGTGGGTACCAAATATGTGTAGGTTTTTTTTGTGCGTGCAATTTATGTACAATTATTTTTTATTAAATATTTATTTTTATTTTTTTATTTTTTTTTTTTAATTTTTTTTAAACTTTTATGGGTTTTTTTTGTACTTTTTTTTTGACTCCCATGAAGGGGAAACTGTTTAACATTTTTTTTAAAATTTTTTTTACAACTTAGTAATGTATTAGCATATTCATATATGCTAATACATGCTAATCTGTGTCAGTCTGACACAGGCAGTGATTAGGACAGCACACAGTCCCGTCTTAATCACTGGCTTCTTTCACAGACAACTCTGGGGCACGCTAGGTCCCAGAGCTGACTGTGCAGCCGGTCCCTGAGCTTTGGTCGGGTCACCGGGGCGTTCCGATCACCCGACAGAGCAGGGGATCCCTTTGATTGCGCTGCGGGTAACGCACCGCCGCAATTAAAAGGGGTTTTTAAAGCATCGGGTTGCGGAGGTTTTCCTCTGCCTCCCGATACCTGCAGGACATGCTCTGGGATCGGGGCTGTTGTAGTTCAGCCCCGACCCCAGCGCAGTTGCAGCGCCGGGCGCCGCAAACCCCGATGTCTGCAGCGACGTCAAAAGACGTCGCTGGCAGACGAACGACCCGCAACCAGCCGCCTTTCAAAAGACGGTCCCGCGGTCGTTAAGGGGTTAAAAATATCAGTTCATGATCATATAGGGCCAACAAGATAATATAAGAAATACATTAAAAAGTCTCAAAAACGATAAAAGCCTTTAACTGATGAAATCCATATACTAAGGAGCTGTATAATGATACGGTTCGGGCACTTACATGATGCAATTACATAAAACAAATTAAGGAATACTTGAAGACAGAAGACAACTTATGGTTTTAAAAGTATGCAGAAATTTTTTGCTGGAGCCTTCAAGAACCTCATGCAATTCATCACAGCTCAATGGAGAACAAGCTACACCAGACATTCATAAAATCAAGCATGTGTTCAATCCTGTTTTTTGGGATGATGGATTTGGAGACAGAGGAAAATTAAAAAAAAAAAAAAAAAATAAAATAAAAAAAAGTCTGGTGCACCTACAGCTCTTGTCCCTTTACTGTCCCTTCCTGACAGAGGGGACATCGCCCCGAAAGGGGCGGCTCCACTCCAGCGACAACTTGCCCATATACAGCCCCTCACATGGTCACATGTCAAATGTTCCAAAGCATTTCCCCATTTAAAACCGGGTTCATCAGGGAACAGAGTGAAAAAATGCCCGCCTCCTGTATTAAAACAGGAATAAATGCTGCTGTGGACAGGATATACAGTCATATGAAAAAGTTTGGGCACCCCTATTAATCTTAATCATTTTTAGTTCTAAATATTTGGGTGTTTGCAACAGCCATTTCAATTTGATATATCTAATAACTGATGGACACAGTAAAATTTCCGGATTGAAATGAGGTTTATTGTACTAACACAAAATGTGCAATATTAGTTATTAGATATATCAAATTGAAAAATGGCTGTTGCAAACACCCAAATATTTAGAACTAAAAATGATTTAGATTAATAGGGGTGCCCAAACTTTTTCATACGACTGTACATACAGCTGCCCTCCTGTAGGGAGAAGGATGAATGTGTGCTACCCTAGCAAAGAAGGGAGGAACAGGTAAAAATGGTCTGCCCATATAAACCCTATCAACCCACCAATTACCTGAAATTGGCACATGTGTGCACACTGCATGATAAGTGATTAACCCTCTAATACTAATGGTATGCCACAAGTGTCCTACCCTGTAAGGCTTCGTGCACACTACGTTATTTTGAACAGATGACGCATGTGTTACCCTTTAGTGCGACATGAATAATTAGGTAATTAGATGGATGTACAATGTACATTGACAAAGACCAATTTAGCATTCCCCATCAAATATTCATTAAATTTGAACAGAGAATAACTGGGGTGCTGCCCTTTTTCAAGTTGAAAATGTATACCTGACAGTATAAGGGTATGTTCACCGCGTATTGTGCTTTATATGCAGCAAAATGCACGCCGCAATTGTTTGCAGCACGTAATTGCCGCTGACAATGCATGTCAATGGGGCTGGAGAGCTGACAACCCCTCCCCCCCTCCCCTTCACACGCACTTGGGAATTTCATGCTGATCGTGTGGTACCAAAGCACACTGCTTATTGCAGCATATACTATAAGCGCTGCAATAAGCCATGTGAACATACCCTAAGTCTTCAAAGTTTGTTAATGGAAAACCTAGTGCATGTTGTATATACAGTCATATGAAAAAGTTTGGGCACCCCTATTAATCTAAATCATTTTTAGTTCTAAATATTTGGGTATTTTTTCAAAAGCCCTTTCCAAATTTTGGATATCTTTAATAAAACTATTAATTTTCAATTTTTTTTTTTTTAGTTTCTAAAAAAACCTATTTCCCAAAAGGAAATTTTTACCGGTGTCCCCCTCAGTTTTGATATATCAAATTGAAATGGCTGTTGCAAACACCCCCAAAAATTTAGAACTTAAAAAAAAATTTTAGAAATTTAAAAGGGGGCCCAAAACTTTTTTTATATGACTGTAAATCTGTTTAAGGAAAAAAAGTTCCCCAATTTAAAAGACAAGGGATAAAAAACCCCAAAAATGTCAGTCAGTAAAAAACCCGAAAATAAAAAAAAATTTTTCAAATTATTTGCTCAAACCCGGGCAACCCCTTTTTGGGGGGTTTCCAGTTAGATGCTACATTTTGTTTGCCATTTTGGGGCAGTGTACAAATAAGGGGTTTAAATTCTATTTGAAGGAATGTAAATATTGTTTTTAAAAATACTTCCCAAAAAAAGAAAAGGGAAAAAACCCACAAAGGGGGCCCAAATTTTTGGTATTGTGCAAAAAAAACCCAAAAATAATTTTATACATATGAACGGGTTTTCCCAAATTTGGAAAAAAAATTTGCCCCTTTGGGCAAAAAAATGTTCTGGACACAGCCCCAAAAGAGGGGCCCCCTTACTTGCTGGGGTATTTCCCGAGAAGTAATTTTCTGTTTTTTTTTGAAATTGTGTCCCGGGACTTAAGCAACAAATATCTCCCGGGGGGACTGGAAAAAAACAAACCCCAAAGTAAAGGGAAAAACACCTTTAAAAACCCAAAAATTTAAAAATTCCAAAACGCCCCCCCACCCTTTTTCTATTTTAAGAATCACAAAGAGAAAAAAAACTATATGAAAATGAAAAAAAAACTGGAACGAAATTTTTATTGAAGTATTAAATTATGGGTTTACACTGGGACCCTCATAAATTTGCTTTTTCTATCAGACCCATGGTAAGTGATAATGACTTTGAAAAAATTTGTTACATGACCCCTTTTCTCACCCCAAAATTTCCCAAAATTTTTTTGGAAAACCCAGTTTTTGCTTTTTACATTCCAAGAGCCCTAACCCTTTGGAGTTCTTGGGTTTAAAAATTATTCATACAGGTACATCAACAAGAATTTTAATGGCTTTGAGTCGTGCCCCATACATGGTCACTTTCCAGTCTCTGTGTTTATTTTGAACCCGGTCTATTGGCAAAAAAACACAAAAATCTTCTGTACTGACATCCAACAACTAACTCAGGGGGGGGTTTGGGGGCCCCCTGATACTCCCCTGTAGTCTGCCCCCAAATTTTTGGTTAAAGCCAATCAAGCCCCGTCTCTTTTCCAATTTTAAAAATATGCCAAAAACACCTAAGATAGCTTTATTCATTTTGATTTGCCCCCATGAACTTGTAAGAAAAGGGTCCATGGGTGGTTTTGGAGCGGACTCCCTTGTAGAACCTGTTCCTTATATGGTAGATAAGCCTTGCATACTGTTAAGAAACTGTACTGTGCAACATTCCCAATTTGCCCCGCCCCCCCCATAACCAGATCGTGTAATGTGGGCCCGTTGTTATGGGAAAACCGAAGGGCCCAAAATGCCCTGGGGGGCTTTCCAATTTTTCTACTTCCCACTGCCCCCTTTATAAGGCAAAAATTAATAGGAAAGCCCAAAAATTTTTACCCCTGTTTTGCCCCAAAAATGCCATATTTATTGCAGAACAGTGCATTAAATGAATTTCTCCCCCCGTGACCCAAAAAGCCCGGGGAAACCCGGAAAAGGCCCCAAAAAATTTTGTTTTTTTTTTGAATTTTTAAGCGTTTTAGAACACCCCTTTTGCCATTTTTAAAAATCAAAATAAATAACAAAAAAAATGTCCATTTCCAAAAAAAGTTTGCTCTATCAAAAAAATAAAAAAACTAAAATGTTTTTAAAAAATTTAAATTTTTTTTGGGGCACTTAAATTTGCCCAAAAAAAAATTTGGGAAAAAAAAAAAAAAAAAAAACAAAACCCCACACTTTCCCCTTTTTTGCCCAACGGAACCCAAACCCTCATTTGGGCCCTTTTTGGGAAGGAAAAAAAAAAACGTATTGAACTTGGAAAAGGGCCAGAGGGAAAAGATGAATGTGGGCAAAAATCCCTTTTGGGGGGGAAGAAGGTTTTAAAATGGAAAAAAAGCCTGTAAATGGTGACCAGTTTAATTTTTGTTTATGGGGTGGTCAGGAGACCCCCTGTCCCGCTGTGTATTTTTTGCCAGCAGTTAATTTAGATAACCCCCCAAATTTTTGGTGCACGTTTTGTGTTTTCCAAATAAACCCCCCCAACATGATAAACGCATTCAAAGTATTAAATGGCCTAACAGGACCAAAGTGTCCTATTGGCCTCCGTATGGTGGGTTAAATCTGTATTCCACAAAAAAAGTATAGAATAGCCCCAGAAGCCCCAAATTGGTTTAGAAAGAGGCCCTTTTAAAAAAATTTTTAAAAGGGACCCCATTAAAATTTAGGCATTTCCACTTTCTTGGGGCCCCCCATCAGAAAAGGTTCAGAATAAGGGTTTTGGGACGCAAAATCAAACAGACGCCCCCCGAAACCAGAAAGTGTGATGGCTCTAACTGGGGAAATCTACACTTTATGCTTAAAATTTTTCTTGGGGGTTTAAAAGGGTTTTTAAATTTTTAAATTGTTACTAAGACAGGGATTTCCTCCCCCCAAAAAAATATAAAATCAAATTTTTTGGACATTAAAAAACTTCATTTAATGGGCATGTTTTTAAGGACTCATTTGTTTTGGGTCAAAAATCAAATAGAAGGTGAGAGGGTTTTTAAACCCTATTTAAATAATGATGTTGGGGGTGGATGATTTCCCGGGTACCCCCCCCGTGGGGGTTTGGTCCAGCCCTTGGTTTAGTCTTTTTCATAGCTAGGAAAAACAAAAAGCTAATTTGGGCAGTGTTAGGTTAATTTCATCATTTTGGGAACTTAAGAAGGGTCATTTAAATCCCAAAAGTCATTTTTTAAAAGGAAGTGACCTCAAACCCCCAAAAATTTTGTGCTCCCTTTAAAAATTGAGACAGGTCATGGGTCTTATTGCTTTACTCATTCACCCCAAAGGGAAAAAGAATCAAACATTTTCCCAACTGCCCAAAGGGAAACCCAAAAATTTAAAAAAAAATTTGGTTTAGATTACAGAGGTTTACAGGGTCATCATCAAGAGGTTGGGTCAGGGGACCTACAGCCAAGATCTACTTGAAGACAAAACCACAGGTATGTGAAGGCCAAAATAAAGCTGGCCATGCAGGGTTGACAGGGGCAATAAGGAAGAGAAATACTTTGCCCTCAAATAAGCCTGTTCAATCACATTAGTATGTTATTTCTAAAGGCAGAGAATGTAGATAAATGGTTGCCAAGCTCCTCTAGTCCTGCTATTAGGCTGGGTTCACACAATTTTTTTTAATTCTTATTTTGCTGCAGTATTTGTAAATCAAAGCTAGGAATGGAGTCTACAGAGAGAAAGTCTAATGTAAAGGATTTGACCTCTTTTGGGTTTTGGACTCGTTCCTGGTTTTGGCTTTCAGATACTAAATTTGAACGGTATGGCAGGATTTTTGTCTGGAGGACCAAGCACAGAACAATGGTCACTAGAGTCTAAGGAAGTGTTTTCAGAGAAAGTGATTATACAACAGTGTCCACCTACGATCTCTATTGCATTTAAAGAGCTCACAAAGACATAAGGAACAGGTCGCCTCCTTGGGGGAGGTGGAGAGTCTAGAGAATTACATTAAAAACATTGTCCCACGGGGCCTGTGAATCACGATAGTTCCATCAGGTCGGAATAAATCACCGTCCTTTGCCACTAAATGGGAAAAAAAGTAAAGGTTTGCTCTGTTAGGTTAATGTCTCTCCTGCTTGAGGAGGAAAGAGCAACCCTGGAGGGCTTGAACAAAATTGAAAGAACAAATTGAGGCAGTACAGAAATTGGTTAGTGATCCTGAATTTGCCATTAAAGAGAAACAACTTCAGCTAGTAGTTGAGAGGTTTCAATACCACATGAAGGAACGGAAACATCCCCAATTTTTAAGAGATTTGGCGGCCTGTGAAAATAAGGCCTACACACTAGTGACCTCCAAGAATAATCAACGAGACCACCTAATGGATATTTCCTTTACTGAGATAGAACCTTCTGACTCAGAGAAGGATTCCAAGCAACGATCTTCAAGATCAAAGAGTCGGTCTAGGGGTGGCAGAGGTAGACATGGATATCAAGGGGGAGGGAGGGGTGCTAACCATTTTTTAGACCCCACCAACCCATATCAACTGAGGGAAGAGAACAAACACACCCCAGTATTGAGTGTAACATCGGATGTGGATTCGCAGATTAATCTTTCTAGAAAGGTCCTAACAGTGGAGCAGCTTCAGATCCTGAAAAGAGGGCTCATTTGTGCCAACTTAATCCAATTGAAAAGATTAAAGGAGCAAGGATCTGAATCTGTTTGCCTGCAAATTACGGTGGCGAAAATTTTTTATGATGAAAAATAAAAGGGAAAGTGCAGAATTGGGCATCCCTGTGGACATGCTAGAAGATGTTAGACTCCTTTTCAGTCTTGCTGATATGGTACAGTCGGATTTAGGTAAAGATCCTTTCACAACCTTGAAAGCAAAAAGTACTAAAATGCCCCCGATAAACGAGGTCTCGTGTAGATGTATTCTTAGAGCTTGTAGTGCGAGATCTGGAGAGTTTAGGGGGGCGGACCTGGAACAATTTTTCTAACCGTGAACGACAGATTGAGAGAATTGTCAGGAGATGAGATGTATTAAACCCTCCGTTAAGGGGGGCAACATCGTTATTCTTGACTCTGTTGAATATCAGGATATGTGCCTGGGGTTGCTCTCAGACACTAACTGCTATGAGCAACTTACTAGTGACCCGACGAATATTTTTCAAAGGGAACTACGACAGCTCCTAAGAAGAGCTAAGGAGGCCAGCTTGATTGACCAGTCTGAGTTTGATTTTCTCTACCCATGTCACTCTAGAGTGGCAACTTTCTATGCCCTACCAAAGGTACATAAGGGCTACAGCCCTTTGAAAGGTCATCCCATTGTATCAGGTTAGATGCCCTATGCCAGAATATCGGCATTTATATTGACAGAATTCTAACGTCCTTTGTACAAGCTCTACCATCCTATACAAGGGATACAACTGATTTACTAAAAAGATTGGAGGGCCTTGATGTTGATAGGGATGCTTGGTTGGCCAGCATCGATGTCGAATCTCTTTACACCTCGATTCCTCATGGTGCTGGCCTACAGGCAGTGAAGGTATTCCTGTCCACCAGTGGGATACAAGACCGGGCACATATTGAGTTCGTACTTGAACTCTTGGAGTTTATATTGACCAAAAATTATTTTCTTTGACGGGAAGGTCTTCCACCAGCTACGGGGTACAGCAATGGCCAGCCCTTGCGTGCCCGCATATGCCAACCTGTACCTCGGTTGGTGGGAGGCCTCTGTTTTTGGCGACGATCCACCAGTGTTCTTGAAAATAATTGCACTAGGGGCGAGATTCATAGATGATATTCTGATCTTGAATGGTACACCAGATGAATTCAGGCAGATGGTACAATACCTAAATAACAACTGCTTTTACCTCAGGTTTACTTTTGAGATAGATGCCAATACTATACCATTCCTTGATATACGGATTACCAAGAACGAATTGGGTGAACTCTACAACTATTTTCCGTAAACCTACGGCAACAAATTCTTTATTACGTTGGGAGAGTTGTCATACAGGTCCATTGAAGAGGGGTATACCCCATGGCCAGTTCTTACGTCTGAGACAGAACTGCTCCTCGATTTTGGATTTCAAAAGGGAGGCTTCTCTCCTACGAGAGAGATTTCTTGCTAAGGGATACCCCGACTACATACTGAGAAGGGCTTATCAGCATGAAACACTGCAAATATTATATCAGAGGATTTAGACATATGTTTTTAACAGGGATTACAATTTGCAATGATTTATAATTTACTAGACTATCTAAAATTATACTACCTAAACCCCTATATATTACCACTACATACCTAGATGATACAGCATACTTTGCACTATCCGTCAGTGGAGTAATCGCCCCGATAAAGGGCGGCTCCGCTTTAGTGACAGATAATATCACTATATGCGTGTATGGTGAAACCTTACATCCCAGCTATCCCGACGCGTTCCCCCGTGCAATTTAGGGTTCATCAGGGGATTCAAAACTCCTCTCGCTGTGGAATAAGAGTACGCTATATACAACCTATCTATAACACATATACCACCTATCTAGATCAGATAGGGAGACTGATAGTTAGCTTAGATGCTGCCAGGTAGAATAATGATGATCCTCGCAGCTCCTTTGGTATGCTGGCACCCAGGATAAGAGGGATACAGAGCTAATCATCTCTGCTTCCCTTAAATACCTTCAATGACCCCTCAAGTGTATAACAATCAAGCACCTAACACTTCCGCTTTGGTGTGTGTTAGTTTATACCTATTGCCGGGTTCCTGGATAGTGTGTGCGCGCATGTTCCGCTGCCATTGATTTGCCCGGCGTTCCGGATGCTATACTGCGCATGTCCGGAAGGAAAATACATGTCATTTCCGTTTGGTGCCGCCGGGAACGGCACTGCGCATGTCTGGAATCCGGCCCAGCGTTCTGAATGCTGCACTGCGCAAAGTCCCGGAAAGAGAATACATGTCATTTCGGTTCGTGCTGCTGGGGAACCACACTGCGCATGTAAGAAATGCAATTCGGTCTCTGCGCTGTGGCCGAATGTGTTGCATGTCCATGTGTATGCCCAACAGCAGCAGCAATTACCTATGGCGGGTGCACTCGCTCCCGAAGCCACCCCATCCACTTTAATATATATAGATAACACACTGTTGTGGCGGGACGTCTCCGCTAACTTTGATTCTCTTTCCCAAAGCAACTGCTACGTGACAGATACTCATAGCATAACATGGGCATAATTCAGGGCCAAAAATTTCGGGGTTTAGACATTCACTGTCCTCAGCTGACAAATTATCAGACTAAGTAATCAATGAATATAATGAAAAATTAATGATCTAGTACTGATGCATATCCAATGGTCAGATTTGAAGAGTCCATAGTGGTCCTCCATGGAGAGTGCGAACAAAGCAGAGCAGAGCAGAGCGAACAGACCCAAGCCAGAGTCTATTCAATAAAACATCCAAATTGCAAAGTCTCATTAAGGCCCTTTGGATGAACTGATTCCATACGATAGATCCATTGGGCCTCTTTACATAGGATTCGTCTATCCATTCCCCTCCTCTGGGGGATGGTTCACAACCTTAAAATTTAAAAAGCGCAGAGATTCCCATTCACCATTATGATGTTCCCCCACATGTCGGGCTACTGGCGTGTGTCGCCTATTTCGTATGTCCCCCAGATGTTCTCCCACCCTTCTTTAAATATTCTCTTTGTTTTTTCCAATATAATTCAGTGGGCAAAGGGGGATGTACACATAAACTACTTTTTGTCCTACAGTTGGCAAAATCACGGATGAAAAATTGTTTTCCATTTGAGGCATTGTGAAGGACTTCGTTTTGTTGTATGTATGGACAGGTACACATCTCTGCCCACATTTAAACATACCAATCGGTCTCCTTTCCAACCAAAATGCCTTGGGGGGTATTTGTGTATAGTGGCTATGGATCAGTCTATCCTTAATGGATCTACCCCTTCGATAAGTTATCAAAGGGGTTGAAGGAAGGTATCCTTCTAGATCCTGATCCAACATTAATATTCCCCAATATTTTTTAAGGATATTGACCACTTCTAGATTTCTTTCATCAAAATTTATGTTATCAAAATGACATATCCGAGGATCGGTTGATACTGTTGGTTTCTGACTCATAAGAGGATGATGTCGGATCGGCTATACATCTAGTGATAATGTGGCCCCTCAAATTAGACAAATTCTGGGACGCCACTGGCATGTCCTTAGAATGGATCCCGATCTTCGGGATGGTCTGGGTACCTCACAGTCTCTCTTTCATGCGGGGACGTAATCTAAGGGACCATTTGGTCCATAGCCATTTTACGTCTCCTTGTAGGGAGACCTGGCTCCAAAGACCTAAGGGGACTTTTAAATGCGGGACTTGCAGTTTTTGCCCCTACATTGATAAGAGCACGACGTTTACAGATACAAATGGCAAAATTTTTTCCATCAATCATTTTGTCAACTGCCAAACCACACATGCGATATACTTAATAAGTTGTAAGTGTGGTATGAGATACGTGTGAAAAACGATCCATCCGCTCCATAGACGTATTGGTGAACACCTTGCTGATATGCGACATGGAAGTGAGACCCCCCATTTCACAACATCCATCAGTCACATGGGGGTAATCTTGTTTGAAATGGCAGGGTATTGACTGAATGCCCCCCACCTGTAGAAGGGGTGATGGTAATAGTCTATTACTTCAAAAGGAATGCTTTTGGATACATTCCTTACAAACTGGCACCGAAAGGGTTAAATGAGCAGCTTGATTTCAGCTGCTTCATTTAAGTTCATCTAACCGTTCTTGGTCTTTTGTTGGTTTTTTTACTTATAATACACTGTCGTTATGTATTAATAATCTGGACTATTCTTACACTCTCTGAATGTTTATAGTGAAGCCCCTTTCTGATAACCATCATTATTTTGGCACACTAAGTATTGTCATCATCTCATTGCTTCCATTCTCTGTCTTTAAATACCGTGAGCTTGATGAATAGGTTATGCAATAGATTTATGCATTGCCTTGCATTGTGCTTGGCGTCCATATGGTGGCAGTGTTGCGTTTACAACGCTCTGGCCGGGTTACCATGGACGCCATGCAACACGCTATGTGAGGAGTGATGCGGCGGTGTGATGTCAGTAGGCGGCGCATAGTCTGGCACGCGCTTATAGCAGGGAGACCGCGTCCCCGAGCGTCTCCGTTGGTGAAGTGCGGCCGATGCTGCAGATGCCCATACAGGGCTGGAGATGACAGTCGGGGCATTCAAATCTGTAAGTAGAACACACTAATGGATGTATGTTATTACTGCCGTTTTGCTATCTGTTTGAGTTGGCAATGTTTGGTTTTTCATATTTTACAGCATATTTCATTTGGGACTGTGGGGAGGCAATCCACATATGGGTAAGCTACTCGATTTGTGTCAATCAGGCTGTACTGTCTGTGAAGGTACCCCCTACCCTTATGACTGTATATACATATGCCTCGTCTCTAATGGCTCCTAATGTTCTATATTGGGGTTGTAGTTTATAATTTTGCACCCTAACTGGCGACACTGATTATACAGTCATATGAAAAAGTTTGGGCACCCCTATTAATCTAAATCATTTTTAGTTCTAAATATTTGGGTGTTTGCAACAGCCATTTCAATTTGATATATCTAATAACTAATATTGCACATTTTGTGTTAGTACAATAAACCTCATTTCAATCCGGAAATATTACTGTGTCCATCAGTTATTAGATATATCAAATTGAAATGGCTGTTGCAAACATCCAAATATTTAGAACTAAAAATGATTTAGATTAATAGGGGTGCCCAAACTTTTTCATATGACTATCTCACAGATGTGTCGTTAAGTAGTGGCTATATTGTGAATCCTTTAGCCACTTTTTTCCCCTATACCTGTGGTCTTCTTTCCTCTTGACAGTCCCCTGAGGTGATCAGAAAGGTGAAGAGGCTGATCGAAACATGTCATGTCGGGACTAGGCTGGAGGTTATTTTAGGGTTTTGTGTAAATTTAGGGCGTGGTTCCTGGCGGTAGCATCCTTCTCAGACGAGTATCCTGCTTTTGGTAGCAGGGTGTGTCCAAGTTTCATTGTAGGGCATTAGATGCACTCTTTCTGTTGGTATTTTATTCATCTGTGTTTCTTTAAAGTGAGACGAATATTTATTTTAGTGTGTATTACTAAACGTTTATGTATTAGGAGACTTAATCCTGTTTGATTTTCTAGCTGGTCGAGAGATTGTATTTAAGACAGGCACACTCTGTCTATAGCTGGTTTATTATTTTGGCTTTCAGATACTGCTGCAAGATAAAGCATCAAAAACCCTTGTGTGACCCCATTATTACAGTGAGATACCAGTGATGAACCCCTTAGTAATGAGACTATTTTACGCTGTAATGACCAGACCTTCCCCTATTGTTGCATTCTAAAAAACAAGCTTTCTTTCTGCCCACTTGGGTTTCAAAAAATAAAATATATATATAATATATATATAAATATTAATATATAAATAAATATAAAATATTATATACTATAATAATATATATATATAAATATAGTTGCCAGAAGAAACCAAGGTTTTTTTTTTTTTTAATGGCATCAATGGGTAAATCTCATGTAACAAAACTTATTTTCATAGTAATTCCAATATGAACTTCTTTTTTGGCTGATCATGCATTTGTGCTTTTCATGGTGCAATAATACCATGGTGATTTTATTTTCAGGGTCATTATTGCAATACCAAACTTGTACAGTTTGTTCACTTTTGACAAAGTTTATATTTTTGAAAAGTCAGCTGTATGATTGCTTATTTTTTGCTGGTTAACATTCTTGCTAGGCAGTCAGGTATTAGTTGTTTTCTAATATTTCGATTATTACCTAAAGTTTTTACTATACCAAAAGATACTGCTTTTGCAGAATACATAAAAAACAAAAACTGCTGATGAATTTCAAGATCCATAATATTTCTGTTTATGATCCTCTGTGCATTATATCTTTTGGACCATTTTGCATACACATGGACTTTCTAAGTGCTTTGCATTTTAGGTCTGTAAAGCATTTACCGTCTAAGGAAACTAGTGGTATCGTAAACAAAAATGGGGATTTGTGTGTGTTGAATTTTTATTCTAAGTTCTTTATTGAACATTATTTACCACTTAGGTGAACCACTTGCTGTGAAGCTGGTAAGAAAGGACAGGACCAGGTTGAACACCTTTCTCAGAGCTGTGTGTCGATCTCCTTCAGAGCACCCAAGAATAAATCACCACGTACCCAAACCTTCGATACGGAAATAGGATAATTATGTCCATGATCTCTGGAGATCACAATAAAAGGTGCAATGTTTTCAATCTCATCGTGATAGCCGGGGAAAGACCAACTGCAGGACGTTCTATTAACAAGGCCCTTTTTATTGTAAATAAATCAAACACCCTAGAAGTACCCACTACATCTCCCTCATAAACATATGGAAAACTCGTGTCCGTTTAGTGACACAATGGGTCCTACCAAGGGTGGCTGAGTGCTCCAATACATTGCCTAGTTTGACATTACCATCAGAGTAACAAATTTACCTATAGCGGCACCAACCACACTAACCACCACTATAGTCCAATATATAGAAGCCCTATATGGTAGTAACAACACCTATAACTACCCTGTTTCCCCCCGAAAATAAGACCATCTATTATATTAATTTTTGCTCCTGAGGACAAGACTAAGACTTTAGGGGATTTTTTTTTTTTTTTTTTTTTTTTTTTAAGAAGAATTAAAATTTATCGTTGAACAAAAAAAAACAACATTAATTAATTATTTAACTGTAGTGATTTTTATCAAAATTTCTGCATAAGCGCCAAACACCGGAATGGCATAAAAAAATGCACTAAAGTCCTTATTATCGGGCATTCTCTTTTCGGGAAACAGGGTACATGATGCTGATACTGATTCTGACGCATGTGAATTCTGAAGAAGCCCAAAATTAAAGGTGCACAATCCCAGAATATCTGTGCTCTGACTACCTCATTCCCGAGGATTTGTGCACAGTGAGCCTAAAGCCTGACAATCGTGTTGCTCATGGACAAAGACTATCATTATCACGCTTTTCGGACTATACTGGTTTCAGCAAATTCCCTAAACATGTCCTCCCGAAGTTTGCAATCTTTAAAAAAAAAAAGATGGGCGATTTCTTATTTTTGTGCCCAAGCTTAAAAAATCTGGGCTTTTGCAGTGCTTTGTTTCACCTGGATTGTATCCCTGGGAGGAAGCAGTGGAAACAGACACAAGTTACAGATAGTATATCCAAATGGCAAACACATTCTGACCATACTCCACCAGGTGGCTGGGAGAAGGTCACTAGAGAAGCCATTGCAATGTTTAATAACTCTTGCTCAAAGTTGATTTGTTTGCCATTTTAATTTCCCATGGAAAGTCTCTGAATGTGACACCAAGGTGGAATAAGTAGAGGTTTTGGCGTCAGATCTTGTAGAGGATCTACATCCTAGTGTATGAACACTTTTAATGTTCTCTATTTTTTCCCCCCCCTTTTATACTGTTTTCTCATAGAATCAGTTCATAATCATCCAGGGCCAACAAGCTAATGCAGGGAAGTCTTGCCATGGAATTCTCTAGTCCGGGCCTGTTCTTAACGGAAAGCACTTCATTGACTCTTGAATCGGCAGCTGAAACTGAGGCTTCATATGGGATATGATAGGATGGCCATTATCTCATACTGGTGCTCAAAATTCCCAGTTCCCACTGTCATGAACCAGAAACTTCGGCAAGTGTGCGTATTCCATTTTATTCTTGCCATTTTCAAATACAATGATTAAAATATAACCAAACTGTTCAGTTCGGTTAAGCGGAAAAGGTTATATTCAATACCTGTTTACAAGTTCTGTAGGTTTTTTGGTAACAATTGCTCACTTGAAAGTTAAACCAAATTATGTGCGTCGTGTTACTCACTGAGAATCAAAATTAAGAGTTGGAATCCTGAGTACTCTGGCTCTACATACTGGAAAGTCTATTGTTTACCATGAATACTAGAGGTGTATGCCAAAAGATTCACTAGCACATCATCGCACATACTATCCCTCACAAAAAAAAAAAAAAAAAAAAAAAGTTTTTTACTATTGTTAGAATGAAAAACTTAACTTGATGACAAATTAAAATAACTATTTAAAAAACCTATTACCCAGGGGGCGTGGTCTAGCCATGAAAGTGCTCGGGGACGCCATCTGTCGACAAGCTCCTACCTGCGGATCCCTCTGTAGCCCCTGAAGAACTGCACAAAATATGGTACATGGAAGGGAGGCTGAACAAAAAACCCACCACAGCTTACCTTTATACATCGCTGACGCTCCCGTTCTTCAGTTTTCTCTAACCTTTCTTCGCCGCCGCTGCAGGGGCTAGGAGAAGAAGACCCCCTCTCCTCCCGCGTGCGGCAACAGCAGGCGCCATCTTCCTGCCCTCCCTCTGCAAAGAATGCGGCTAAGACCCGGCCAGCAGCTGCGCTCCAAGACCCTGGATGCGCCTCTCCAAGGGACCCGAGCATCGGACACTCAGCGCGCTCATCAGGAGTCCCGAGTACCTGCCAAAGAAGCGACTCTTGTGAAGCAGATCCACGCTGACGAATTGCCATTACCGACGGCGCCGGAACTGCTGCTGCAGGACTCCCAGGCGCCGGCTCGGCGCACGGATCGAGACCTAGGCAGACAGCACTATCCAGCTCAGTCTAAAACAGGCAGCCTCTCCCTCCAAACTCGGGACTCTCAACCCGCTCGCCTGCAACAATTACCTGGAGTCACTACTGACCCCTCACTTGCCCTGCACACTCGCTCATCTCACACAGAGGGGGCATCTATATCAGAGTCACTAGCCTTAGGGGACACCTGCGCTCCATCCCCACATAATCCGTTAACTGGGCAGCTGAGAGCCCTCATTGTGTCTGAGGTGCTCTTGGCGGGTGGAACAGCATATGCCTCTCCTCTTGCATTAACCCCGACTGTGAGCCCTGCAGGACTTGACTGTACACGACCCAGCATGCAAGTGGCTGCTCAAATACACCACCCTCAGCAAAGTGTATATGAGGCCCATGAGGGGACTTCACGCCTGCAGGCATCAATCCCTACGGATAATAGGGAGGGGTCTGCTGCTGTAGACTTCTCAGGGGGGTGACAACCACCCCACAGCTCTGAGGATCACCACATCTCTAATGCACTGCCAAATAGAGACTCGCATGCTTATGCCACCTCCATTTCAGCCTCGCATCCGGCCCTCGCTATACAGGAGATCTGACGTGGCTTGGGGTAGCGGCGGGGCTCCTCCCCTGGACATGGGGAGCTTGAAGGCTGGAGCTTCTGTCTTGGGGGCTCAGGGTCCCCCTGCTGCCCTGACCTCGTCGGTGCCCCTCTATGGGACTCAGACCACCATGGGACCTCTTATGCGTGACACTGCCTCCTGGGCCTCAAGCCCGGGATCATCAACTTGGGGAGACAGCCCTACCCGGATGAATATGGCTCGTGATCCTCCTCCTTCTGTGCCCCAGCGACCAGCTGAAGCATCTAGTGGTGATCAACCGTCCGGTCTTATCCCTCCCAAGGACGCTCTCCTGGTGCTGGAATCCCACCCGGAGTTGCGAGCCCTCCACTCGCTCGTGCCTTCAAAACTCGATCTGCAGACTATGGCCCAGGAACTGCGGCAAGCCGGGAGACACGATTAACGTCCAGTCCAGCAAAATGTGACAGATCTGCAGGTTAAAAGTACAACAACTGGAAAAAAACTCAAGAATCAACTACCAACCTCATCAACAACCTACAGCAGCTGTCTCGGAACAAAGCTCTCGTCATCTCCAACTTGTTGTCCAGTTGGACAACTTAGAAAACCGAAATAGGAGAAATAACTTTCGACTTAGGTGTATGCCGGAAACTGTTAAAACTGGAGAACTGATCCCCACATTGACGAAGATCTTTAACGTTATCCTGCGGCGGCCGGAGGACACATTTATAGAGTTTGACAGGGCTCAGAGCTCTCCGCCCACAGAGCCTAGATACCGCCCGTCCTAGGGACGTCATCTGCCGGGTCCATCACTACAATCTTAAGGAGGAGGTGATGAGGAAGGCCCGCATGATGCAGCAAGTAGAGCGCGAAGGTCATCGGCTGGGACTTTTTCCGGATCTCTCCAGACGTACCCTCTGCTTGAGAGCTGCTCTTTACTAACGGCTCTCCAAATAAGGAACATACCCTATAGATGGCGTTTCCCCTTTTCATTACAAGTCAAACATCAGGACAAACTGCTTGTTTTTCGCTCCCCAGAGGATATGCCGGTTTTCATTAATGCATTCGACCTCCCAGATATTTCTTTGCCGGACTGGCCTCTGGCATCATTCTCAGAGCCCGCTAGCATGGCTCTTCAGATTCAGGATGCTCAGCCTTCCCGGCCTCATTCTTCCACTCCGAAGGCCCAAAGGAGTCGCCATCGACAGGGAAGCCCTGATGATCAGCCTGCAAGACTAAGACCTCACCGCTAATCAGTGAATGACCCTTGTCTGAGGTCACACTTCTGCCTTGCCGTCTCGCCATGTCTAACTGAGTGAGGTATACCTTTCTGCCCTCCAGTTCGCTTGTTTTTAATGTTTAGAGTTCTTCGGACCTGAGGTGCTGCTCGCTGAGAGTAGGTCGCCTCTGAAATTGGCTTCAATACAGCTGTTGCGTATGCTTTCACGTTTGGACTTCAAAGACTAAGGAAATGGGTTTTCTTTTTTTGTTGTCTCCTTTTTCTGACTGCCTCAAATATGTCTTGAGTGTGCTAAAAAGCGCCTACAGCACAGTGGCCTATGCCTAGCTCAAGCTAACTTTTTATACTGCTGCCCTTTCTCTTCTTCCCTTCTGCCTCTCTAACCCCCTATAATACTGAGCTGGGCATGGCCATCTGTTCTTGATTCTTAACTTTCCGAGAGGGGCGTGCACTATGGAGTTGGGTTATATATTCCACAATTTTCATGGAAGTTATTTCCCCCATAGATTGGGCCTTTTGTGATCATCAAATGGCCGCCGCAGCTATATGTCTGCAAATGTTAGTTGCTTGGCCTCTTTTTGTTAGGCCTTGGTTATCGATGTTACTAGTTGAAACTTGTTTTTTTGTACCGGCTCAGTTAGTGTCCTTCTCTCTACTCCCAGGGGATTCAGTCTCTGAAATCTTATACCGATTACCAAATGGTTAGCCTGCGCCTGACGTCCCTTAACGTTAAGGGTTAACTCCCCTGAAAAACGATCACAGATTCTATATCACTTACACAAACAGAAATCCCAGAGTGTGCCTCCAGGAGACCCACCTCCTTTCCTCCCACATACAGTCCTACCGAAATAGATACTTCCCTGCCTGGTGCCATAACAGTAGTTCATCTGCCAAAGTAAAGGGAATAGCTATTTTTTTCCACAAATCATTACCGGTCACAATCTTAGATACTTATAAGGACGAAGACGCTAGGGCTTTGTCAAATTTACCCTTCAAGGCCAAATCTACACGCTAGCAAACATATATGCTCCTAACACAGGTCAACTTACCTTCTTGATCAAAACTCTGGATAGTCTTACCGACTTCTCTCAGGGGCAGATTATACTCCGTGGAGACCTGAACCTGGCCCTGAACCCCTTGATGGACACATCCTCAGGTCAATCAGTGCCCTTCCACACGCTCAACAGGTTAAAAAAATTGCTTCATGACATGCAACTGGTGGACGTCTGGAGGCTCCTGCAGCCTAAAGACCGTGACTATACCTTCTATTCCCCCCCCCCGCATGACTCTTATAGCCGCATTGATTATGTTTTTCCGCAACACTCTCTTCTTAAGTATGTAGTAGCGGCCTCAATAGGCAGTATATTACACTCTGACCATGCCCCGGTTCATTGCAATTTTACCATTCCAGAGTTCCTTCGTCCACCTTTTTCATGGAAGCTGAACGCATCGGTATTGTCAGAATCTGAGCTGCAGAAAGCGATTGAGGTGTTTGTTCAGGCGCATATGTTGGATACTACCACCCCCCAAACCCAATGGGAAGCCCTAAAATGTGTGTTAAGGGGCATACTCATAAAACACGGGGCGCGTCTCAAGAGAGCTGCCTCCTTCATTACTACAATCTCTCCTGACACAACTATCTGCATTGGAAACGTTTCACAAAACAAAGGGCTTGGAGTCCGACTTACGTGCCCTTAACCATACGCGTCATGAGATCCTCCAGCTTATGGAGAACCAGCATAAGAAATACCGCCAAATATGCGCTAGTTCCTTTTATTTGTGGAATAATAAACCGGGCAAATCTCTGGCTCGAGTACTCAGGGACAAGAGGGCATCTTTGTTTGTCCCTCTTATCAAAGATCAGGGGGGAAGAGTAGCACAGTTAACGGAGGATATCTTGAGGGTTTTTCACAAATACTACTCCACGTTATATAATCTGCCGGTTCAACAGACCGACTATGCAAGCATGCAATCCTATTTGGTAAAGACATCTCTTCTGCGTCTTCCTACACAGTCTCTCGCCTCCCTGGAGGAGCCCTTCTCCACAGAGGAACTGCAAGTCGCCATATCTTCTTTAGCCTCTGGCAAAAGTCCTGGTCCGGATGGTTACACAGCATTGTTTTATAAGACGTTGAGGGAGGACTTAACGCTCCCTCTCCTCAAAGCCTTCAATACAATAAACACCGGAGTCACCTTTTGACCCTGCCTTTCTAAAAGCTCACATTGTGGTTGTTCCAAAAGAAGGCAAAGGACCCATCATAGTGCCAGAGCTACCGTCCCATATCTCTCATAAATACAGACGCTAAAATCTATGCTAGATTGCTGGCCAATCGGATTACTCCCTTGCTCATCTCAGTCATCCATTTGGATCGGGTTGGATTTACTCCTTCCAGGGAGGCGAGAGACAATACCCTCAAGACCTTTTCATTAATCCATCATATTAACTCCCGCAAACTTCCGAGCCTTCTATTGTCATTAGATGCTGAGAAGGCCTTTGATCGGGTAGCATGGCCTTTTTTGAGGGGTACTCTGGAATTGGATCCGGTGATGTGTGAAAAGATCATGGCACTGTACTCTGCACCCCAAGCCCAGATACGCAATAATGGGATTCTGTCAGATCCCTTGACAATACGTAATGGCACCAGGCAGGGATGTCCACTTTCCCCTATTCTCTACATCCTAGTAATGGAGCATCTGATGCAGGCCATCCGCACTGATCCGCATATTCAAGGGGTCCGGGTGGGCGGTCTCCATTTTAAGTGCTCCGCTTTTGCGGACGATTTGTTGCTACACCTCACTGATCCCCAGTCATCCCTCCCAGCGGCACTAAGAGTCCTGTCACGGATGCCCCTGCGACCCTCGTCCCGGGTCACAGGCGCATCCGTGCCCCGACTCTGAGCAGCGCCCCGTCCCGCACCTCTGGTCCGGGGTCCGCTCATCCCGTTGCCCGGGTCCCCAGTGACTTACCCGGCCTCGCTCCTGCCCCGTCCGTCTCGATCTCGCGGCGTGCGCGGCGCCGACCCATAGGGAGCGCGCGCGCCGGCAGTCTGAGATTTAAAGGGACAGTGCGCCGGTAATTGGCCATTACCGGGCACTGCTCCTATTTTAGCCCAGCCTCTTCCCAGTGGCCTTTGCCGGATCTTTAGTGCACATGCCTATTGGGAAAGCGTTCCAAAAGCCTTTGTCTCGCCTCCCGTGTACTGAACCCTTTTGCTTACGTTTACCGACCACGATCCTTGCTGCCTGCCCTGACCTTCTGCCTGTCTTACGTTCACGAACCTCAGCCGCCTGCCCTGACCTTCTTCCGTCCCCGACTACGAGCCTGATTTGCCGATTCTGTACCTCGCCTACCATTGGCCGCCACCGCAGGAAAAGCCCCGCCAGTGGTAGTGACCTGGTGGACTCCCGCCGCAGCAAGTCCCACCCCGCTTTGGGGCGGGCTGGTGAAAACTGGGACCCACTGAGATACCACTCCCTGGTGTGGGCTTACGCCATCGCTAGCGGTGTGCCAGAGGATCCACCTCCAGACTGTTACAGTAAGATCCGGCCATGGATCCCACCAAGGCGTCCTTGCCGAGCGTCGCCAATATCACCACCGTCGTGGTCAAGCAATCAAAACAGATCGCGCAGCAAGCAAAGAAAGCTCGAGCAGCTTTTCCTCCATGATGCAGCAGCTCATCGCCACTCAGCAGCAGCAGTCAGCTGCAGTGGTTCCTCCCGTGGCGGTCGCTCCAGTTGGTCCTAAGCTCCGCTTGGCCATGCCGACAAAGTTTGACGGGGACCCTAAGGCCTGCAGGGCTTCATCACCCCGTGCTCCCATCATGTGGAACTTAGGCTGGTAAAGTTCCCTTGGGGAAAGATCCAAGGTGGCCTTCGTGGTCAGTCTCCTCTCTGGTAAAGCCCTGCCCTGGGCAACTCCTCTCTGGAACCGAGGCGATCTGGTCACCGCTGACCTGGTGACATTTCTACAGGAATTCCGTAGTGTTTTTCGAAGGGAGCCTGCCCGCGCTCATCTGCTGAGACGCCCTGTTGAACCTGCAACAAGGGAACGCCTCCGTGGGAGACAAACGCCGTGCGGTTTCCCCCACACTTGCATCGAAGCGGGCTTGGAACGATGCAGCGTTGTGCGCCACGTTCAAGAAGGGTCTCTCCACCAGATTAAGGATGCCTTTGCCGCCCGGGACTCTACGTCTTCTTTAGCGAGCTCATCCATTTGGCTAAACCGGATTTGATATCCCTTCGCAAGAGACGTGAGGAGCTCCGCCAAGAGCAAGAACCAATCCTACCACGCCGCCTGTCCCGTCCTGCTCCGGTGTTTCTACAGCCTCCACAGCCTCCTTCCCAGCCAGCCGTGGAAGAGACCATGCCAGTGGATAGAGCCCACCTGACTCCGCAGGAACTTGACCAACGGCGTAAGGAAAACCTATGTCTCTACTGTGGCAGCCCTGAACTTTCTCCTCAGGGGTTGCATGCTCCGTCCGGGGCGGCCGAGGAGACGAGCGCACCTAGGCTACGTGGGAGAGGCGTCCCTAGGGTGTGCAGTCTCTCTCCTCGTCTGAACATACCCGTTCTGGTCAGCACGGAAACCGGGACCCACTTTCAAGCTTCAGCCTTCTTGGACTCCGGTTCGGCTGGGAACTCTGGACGCTGCCGTTGGTGTCTCAACACCATCTTCCCGTGGTTCTCCTGGAGAAACCCTATCCATCCCCTCCCGTCAGTGGGGAGATCCTCAGCGATCTAGTCCGTTACCGTACGGACCCAAACTTTTTCCTTCAAATTGGAGCACTGCATAAAGAGAGACTGTCGTTCTATGTGTTTACCCCGGTTCTTCCTCGCCCATCCTATTGGGTCTTCTGTGGCCCTGCAGCAACATGCCCCGTGCTTGACTGGCAGACGGGCGAAGTTTTGCGATGGGGCCCAGAGTGTGGGTTCCTCGCTGTTTGGGGGCGCCTCCCCCGGGGTGCTTACCGCTTCTCCGGTACCGTCTAAAGCTCTAGCGGTCTCCCCGCGTCATATCGTGAGTTTTTCTGATGTCTTTTCCGAGAAGCAAGCAGAGACCTTGCCGCCCATCGTCCATATGATTGCCCGATTGATCTTCTCCCCGGGTACCCAGCCCTCCTCGGGGCAGAGTCTACCCCTTATCCGTTCCTGAGACTCAAGCCATGTCTGAGTACATCCGGGAAAATCTTCAGAAAGGATTTATTCGAAAGTCCTCTTCTCCCGCGGGAGCAGGATTCTTCTTCGTGGAAAAGAAGGACGGCTCCCTACGACCCTGCATCGACTACCGGGGTCTGAACAAGATCACGGTAAAGAACCAGTACCCTCTACCGTTGATCACGGAACTATTCGACTGTCTACAGGGCGCAAGGGTCTTTTCCAAGCTGGATCTGAGAGGGGCCTACAATTTGGTCCGGAACCACAAGGGCGATGAGTGGAAGACGGCCTTCAACACCAGAGACGGCCACTTCGAGTACCTGGTGATGCCTTTCGGACTCTGTAATGCGCCTGCCGTCTTCCAGGAGTTCGTTAATGATGTCTTCAGGGATCTTCTCTATACCTGTGTCGTGGTCTACCTGGACGACATCCTGATATACTCTCCTGATCTTGAGACTCACCGCCTTCACGTCTGCCAAGTGCTACAGCGCCTACGAGCTAATCACTTGTATGCCAAATTAGGGAAGTGCCTTCTTCCATCAAGTCAAAACTTCCTTCCTGGGTTATTTTTTATCTCCCGGGCCAAGGGCTATTGGGTGGACCCCGCCAAGTTGTCAGCGTATGCAATGGCCACGCTCAGTGGGTCTGCGGGGCCCTACAACGGTTCCCCGGGCTTCTGCAAAATTTTACCGGCAGTTTATTCCGCACTTCTCCACGCTTGGTGGCTCCATTGGGGGCCCTTACGAGGAAGAACGCCAATCCACGGAGCTGGCCTTCCAAGGCCGAGGGAAACGTTCTCCAAGCTAAAAAAGGCCTTTGCCTCTGCTTCCATCCTGCCGGGGCCAGACCCAGCGAAAACCCTTCTCGCTTGAAGGGAGAGCCTCATCGGTAGGCGCTGGAGCATCCTCACGCAAAAAGGGCCCACAGGCAAAACAGTCACTTGTGGCTTCTTTTCTAAAACCTTTTCCCCAGGTGGAGAGGAATTACACCATTGGAGATCGGGAATTATTAGCCATAAAACTGGCCCTGGAAGAATGGCGATATTTGCTGGAAGGGGCCCGCCATCCTATTTGTATCTACCGGATCATAAAAACCTCCAGTAAACCCCCAGACTGCCCGCGACTTAATCCACGCCAGGCTAGGTGGTCGCTTTTCTTCTCCCGCTTTAATTTTTCAGATCATTTCCGCCCTGCCGAGAAAAACGTGAAGGCTGATGCCCTCTCCCGTGCTCCGACGTGGTGGTTTAAAAAAACGATCCCCGAGCACAAAAATTCCTCCGGAACGCCTTATTTTCCGCAGCAACCTGTCGTTTCCCCCGGAACGTCCCACCGAGGAAGACATACGTCCGCCCTGCGCTCCGTAGGCGTATCCTGGAAGTGGGGTCAAATGCTCACTGGTGGCCGGGCATTCCGGTGCCCACAACACGCTTCTCCTGATTTCCCGGGACTATTGGTGGCAGGACCTCGCTAAGTACGTTTAAAAAGTTTCGTCCAGGCGTGGGACCCCCTGTGCTCGCAACAAGGCTCCCCCGCCAAAGCGGCAGGTTGCTTTGCAACCCACTGAGGCCATTTTTTTTTTTTTTTTTTTTTTTTTTTTTTTTTTGGTCCCTATGGCAACCAGGTCTCACGTAGCGATGGACTTCAAACCGACCTACCCCCCCCCGTCTCTGGTAATACCGTTGTGTGGGTGTGGGAGACCGTTTTCTAAAATGGCACATTTTGTCCCCTTGCCAGGTCTGCCATCGGCCCGCCCTGGCCGAGCTATTTTTTCTCCACATTTTTCGTCTGCACGGTCTCCCTCTCCAAATCATCTCTGATCGGGGGTGCTTTGTTTTCTAAATTCTGGCGGGCCCTTTGCGCTAAACTCCAGGTGAAACTTGACTTCTCCTCGGCTTACCCCCCTCAGACAATGGCCCGGTTGAGAGAGTTTAATCAAGTTCTGGGAGGTTACCTGCGCCATTTTGTGTCCCGGCACGGCAAAATGACTGGGCCAACTTAACTTCCTTAGGCGGAATTTTCGTATAATTCCCTAGAGTCAGTGTCCGCGGGTGCCCCCCTCCCTTCTACGTTGGTTACGGCTTACATCCCCGCCCACCATCTCCCGCTAGCATCCTCATCGATGTCCCAGCGCTGACACTCTGGTCCAGGACATAGGGACCCTTTGGGTCCCTGACCCGCCAATCCCTGCTCCGTCGTCCCCAGACCGCATGAAGGCGCAGGCGGATAAAAGAAGAAACCCTCCTCCTGTCTTCTCCCCGGGTGATATGGTGTGGCTGTCAGCCAGATATGTTTCCCCCTCAAAATCCCCTCCTACAAACTGGGACCCCGCTTTTTAGGACCCTTCGAGGTCCTTAAGCGCATAAACCTGGTGGCTATAAACTCCGGCTCCCCTCCTACCCTGCGTATCCCAAACTCCTTCCATGTCTTTTCTACTAAAACCCCTGGTCCTTAATCGTTCTCTCAGAAGGCAGTCCATCCTTCGTCTGTGGCTGATGCCGCTAATGTCTTTGTGGTTAAAGAAATCCTGGGGATGAGGAGGACAGAGGGAAGCGATATTTTCTAGTCGACTGGAAGGTTGTTTCGGGCCGAGGAAAGATCGTGGAAGCCGGAGGAGAACATCCTGGACCGCAGCATTATTCAGAAATTTCTCCACTCTAAAAAAGGGGGGACCCAAGGGGGGGAGGGTACTGTCACTGATGCCCCTGCGACCCTCGTCTCGGGTCGCAGGCGCATCCGTGCCCCGACTCTGAGCGGCGCACCGTCCCGCACCTCGGGTCCGGGGTCCGCTCATTCCCGCTGCCCGGGTCCCCAGTGACTTACCCGGCCTCGCTCCTGCCCCGTCCGTCTCGGTCCTCTCGGGGTGCGCTGGCGCCGCCCCTTAAGGGAGCGTGCCGCCGGCAGTTCTGAGATTTTTAAAGGGACAGTGCGCCGGTAATTGGCCATTAACCGGGCACTGCTCCTATTTTAGTCCAGCCTCTTCCCCAGTGGCCTTTGCCGGATCTTTAGTGCACATGCCTAATTGGGAAAGCGTTCCAGAAAGCCTTGTCTCACCTACCGTGTAACCGAACCCTTTTGCTTACGTTTACGACCACGATCCCTTGCCGCCTGCCCTGACCTTCTGCCTGTCTACGTTCACGAATCTCAGCCGCCTGCCCTGACCCCTTTTTGCCTGTCCCCGACTACGAGCCTGACTGCTGATTCTGTACCTCGCCTACCCTTGGCCGCCACCGCAGGCAAGCCCCCGCCGTGGTAGTGACCTGGTGGACTCCCGCCGCAGCAAGTCCATCCCGCTTTTGCGGCGGGCTCTGGTGAATACCGGACCCACTTAGATTCCACTCCCTGGTGTGGGCTTACGCCATCGCTTGCGGTGGTCCAGAGGATCCACCTCCAGACCGTTACAAGTCCTAGAGGAATTTAGTCTCTTCAGTAACCATAAAATTAACTTATCCAAAAGCTCGGTTCTAGCATTTCATATCCCCCCCGAATCTCCTCTCTCAACTCAAAGCTTCATTTCCATTTTCTTGGGAAACCTCTTCTTTCAAATACCTACGGATACACATCCCCTCCACCCTGGACAAGACCTTCGACTTAAATTTTACCCCTTTACTCTCCAGGATAAAACAGGACCTGCTGAAATGGGACAGAAGACATTTTTCATGGCTGGGGCGAATCAATATTCTCAAAATGAACGTGTTGCCCAGACTTCTGTATCTCTTTCAGGCAGTGCCCATCTTGCTCCCGAAGGTTTTCTTTAAAGGACTTGCGACGGATTGTTTTCACAGTACGTCTGGGCTCAGGGTCACCCTAGAATAGCGGAAGCCACGTTGGTACGGCCGAAAGTGGAAGGAGGCTTATCCCTACCGGATTTCCAATCCTATTTTATAGCAGCCGTTGCTGTCTGCACGTTGGACGCTTTCAACGAGGCAAATCCCAAATTATTGGTTCTGCTTGAATCTCTGTACAGGGCCCCCACGGCGGCTTTGCCCTGGATCCCACCCTCGATGTTATCAGGGAGCTCACTTCATCATATCCGTCTCATAGCCCGAATCTCGATCTCTGTGCGAAGATCCTATGCCTCAAAGATGAGACTGTACCCCCTGGGAGGTCCGTGTACCCCGCTATTGGGCAATCCAGCAGTCCCAGAGTCACTATCGTCAGCACTTGCTAATCTCTTAGGTGCGGGTGCCCCTCTTTCTATTGTCGATCGGGTTCTGTCTCCCACTTCTTTGAAAGGATATACAGAGTTAGTAGGTGAGGGAGTAGCCATAAAATTTTCAAGGTTACACTACTACCAGCTTAGGAGCTTATATTCTCAGTGGAAACGGACCATAGATGTCCATAGATCCCCTTCCACCTTTGAATTATGGTGTATGGGAAGGTACTCAGAGCGGCGAGTCCTCGCTGGCCTTTATGGCCTATTAATTCATGGTCAACTGCCAGAGAAGGTAGCCTTTCAACAGAGCTGGGAACGAGAGCTAGATATAAGTATATCTGAAGAGGACTGGAATAAAACCTTCCACTTAGTCCATAAGTCTTCTGTCTCCTCCAAGGCTCAGGAACTAAATTATAAGATCCTAGCCAGATGGTATCGGGTCCCCTTCTGCTGAACGCATAGTTCCCGGGCTCTTCTGATGTCTGCTGGCGCTGTAAGGTGGACAGGGGCACTATGGCTCATATCTGGTGGGGTTGCCCTGTACTACAACCCTTCTGGATTAAGGTGCTGGATATCATTCATAGAATAACGGGGATAAAATTGCAGAACAGTCCCACCACCATTCTCCTTTTTCAAATACCCCTCCCCATGTCTTCCTTGAAGGGCCACTTAATTGCATTTCTGCTACTTGCAGCAAAAACAATTATACCTAGACTGTGGCTTTCTATATCTTCCCCGACTATTACGAACTGGTTTAGAGAGGTTCATGAATTGCAACGACTGGAGGAATTTAGGACAGACTCACCGTTGCAATATAACAAATTCTTAAGGACTTGGGAGGATTGGATCTCCTTCTGCAGTTCAGACCTCTACAGGTCCTACTTGTAACCGAGCTCCCCTCTGTAGAACTCACATATCCGGGGACACTTGTTGTAAGATAGATGGAATCGACCCTTACAGCAGAAGCACTACTGAGCCGGTTGACAGGTTTTTATTGTTTCTTTTGTTGTTTTGAAACCATGCTCTTTATATTCAACAATTGTTTACTTCAAATCAGCGTATACATCTAAGATACTATAACTCGCTTTGAGACACTATGCTAATTAACTACCTAATGTCAATTGGTCACTCCCTCCGGGGTGAATGCCTGTGCCTGGAATGGGTTTCTGTCTGGATGCTGGATATGTTTCTCCTTGGAATAGGAGTCCCCAAACGGTCTGTTGGTATTTGTGACCTTGTTTTTACTCCTATGTATATTCTGACTCATAATAAGTTGACATTAGTAAGTCATTCTGTATCTTGCAAGTCCTCTTCTCCCCATGTTTTCCACGCTTGAAAATTTGATGGTGTAATTCCCCCCCAACCCCCTCCCTTTTTTTTTTTCCTCGTGTCTTGTCCGTCTCTCTTCGCTACTACTCTTGTCCCTTCCTTCCTGTGGTCCTTTCTTTCCCCTCTCCTCCCCCCCTAGACTTGCGTGGAGGTCGAATTTAACATTGGCTTATGCGACCGATTTTGTAAACCTTTACATATCTTAAATAAAAGCGTTTGAATTTGAAAAAAAAAAAGAAAATGTTAGCATTCAAAGATTTATTGGACCTAAAAAACAAGGTTGTTTTCCCTGTTTAAGCTGTAGTTCTTGTAGGAACCTAGTGAAAGGTGATACCTTCATACATCCATTAACTAAGAATAAATACAAGATCAAATATTTCTTAACATGTCATAGTCGTTTTGTGATATACATTTTAATATGCCCTTGTGGCTTATTGTATATTGGGGAGACTTCGCAGGAGTGTAGAATTAGGGGCCGTTCACACGGCTTATTTGGCCGCAGATTGGCGCTGTACTGCGCGCCAGATTTGCGCTGCAGTACGGCGCCAATCCGGCGCAGTAATTACGGTAATCCACCGTTCTCATAGAGAACAGTGGATCCCGTCAGCCCTTACAGCTCGGCGAATCCGCCGGGCGGGGAGAAATTGACATGCACATTATCCAGGCGCAATACGCACTGTGAATAATGGAAGTCTATGGGGCCGGCGGGCCGCGCCCCCACCCCTTATTCAAGCCGGAATTGCGAGCGCAATCCGGCTCGCAATTCCGGCTTGAATAAGCCGTGTGAACCGGGGCTTAGGATTAATAAGCATAAATCCACTATATGTACGGGCAAAATAGATCTTCGGTTCCAAAACATTTCATAGAATACAAACACAGAGTTGAGGAACTGCGTTTTGTTATTATAGATCATATACCAATCAATAAACGAGGTGGAGATCGCACCCTGACATTGAAACTTAGAGAGTTGCAATGGATTTATAAATTAAATTCCCTTTATCCAGCAGGTTTAAACCTTGAATTTAAAATTCTTCCCCAGATGTGCCATTAAAATAGAGAGTTCCCTACTCATGTTTCGCCTGAGATTTCACTGCAATGTCTGCACATTAATTATCTTCTGAGTACGGTAGCACATACAGTGCTAGTTAAGGTATTTGATTTGATTTTTAATTTGTTTTTTCTTTCTTTTTAGATCATTATATGAAAGACTTGAAATTGATTCTGTAAAGATCTCTGAAATCCTACTGGACTGACGTTTCTGGCTGCTGTCTGTTCTCTGCTTAGTCTCCTTTTTTAAAATTTTAGGGTGTTTTTTGCAGTACTTCATAAATTTATTATTTTTCATATGATAAAATTTTTTTTTCAGGAACTATAATATTAATTTATCATTGTATTATGTATTCATCTATATTTGATTGGCTCTAATAATTATTTACTTATTTGGTCCCAGGAGAATGACTATATGCGCTGTCGTTTGAATGTGCGCCCCTATTTACATGATTAACCGTGGCCGAGTTCTCGCTGCCCAAATATTGGGGTTTCGGGTTCTTTGGCTCCTTTCTTGGACTTTGCGTCTGGGGTAGTGCCCTTTTCGCATTGTCTGAGTAATGGGGTGTCATGTTGGTTTAGGGTAATGTTTAATTACTCCCTTTGATGACCATGATTGTCATTGAGCCTAGATGTAATTTTTATAGCCCTGTGATACATTTGTGTACCGTGGCTGGGTTCTTGTTGCTCCAATTTGAAGCTGCAGGTTCTTTTGCTCCCTTTTTTGACACTGTGACTTGGGTGATGCCTGGGTTATGGTGCGTGAGAAGTGGGGTGCCTTGTATTACACTGGGTGATTATCTTGATCTTTAATACTTGGTTCACATTGTGTTTCAACATATTCTTACCTTTTTCTTCATCGTTCTAAATAAGTATATGTTCCTGCCACTTTGGTTAGAATAGTTTTTCTTTATGTGCGGCTCCGGGATGGGGCGCATGCGCAGTGGGTAGCTCCTCTGTGTCCGTGTGACGTCGTGTGAGCTCCACTGCGCCTGCTCCTCTCGGATAAGCTGCGTCTGCGCAATACACCCTAGGAGACACCGAGACACCATGCAGCCGGATCGTCTGTATCAGATAGTAAGCAGCTGATGTTTGTTTTTATTTATACTTTTTCACATTGTACAAATACGTTAGATGATATAATTCATGTTCTATACATGATCGTGACATTTTGAATAATCGGAACACTTGATTTACATGTGAATTTTCACTTACACAGGAATTTGTGTTTACAGATGATGCTATTATATGTATATTTCACTGTATTTTATTGATTGAGAATTTGATTGAACACTGATTGATTATTGTATGCATTTGGATTGAATCACTATATATATCACGTTGTTTGCACTGTGTGTTCAGCTTGAAAAAGGCTCTGGTGAGAGCCGAAACGTTGCTGCTATTGGGTGAATAAACTTCCACATTTTTTTGAAGTGCTGCCTCTCTCCTATTTTTGTGCTTACATTAGACCGTGATCCAGGTCAGTGGCGTGCACTCAGTTTTCTCTTTTCATTTAGTTGCTGTTGATACATTTTTCTTTTGAATTAATGTAGGTAAAGTGCCTGGACCAGACAGTATACCGATAGAATTTTATATTAAGTTTTACAACCTTTTAAAAGATGATTTATTTTCTCTTTTTAGTGTGGTTTTTTTTTTTTTTATCTCTACAGTAATCCCAAACTCCTGGTGGAAGGGTGAGGTCTTCTTGCTGCACAAAAAGGAAGACAAGGAAGAGCTGAAAAATTGGAGACTGATCACCCTGTTAAATAGTGATTATAAAATAATGTCAATAATCTGTGCTAACCGCCTCAAGAAGATAATAGATAAAGTTATACACATGGACCAGGTTTGTGGAGTACCAAAGAGAAATATATGGAACAACCTTTTTAAAAGACACTATAGAGAATGTTAAAAGCCGAAAATGTAACCTAGCCATACCATCCCTCGACTTTGAGAAAGCTTTTGATAGGGTGTCCCATTTTTATCCCTTTAAGGTTTTAGAGAAAATGGGTACACCCAAGACTCTTTAAGAGTTTTTTATAACGGCTGTACTAGCAAGATTTTAGTCAATGCCTCTACTGTGTACATTCAGAAGGGGCTAGCTGATCCCTTGCCCGGGGGAGCGGTATAGAGACTAAAGCATTGGGGTACATGGATGATGTAGCGATTGTGTGTAGGGACGCTCCATCACTCCAAAGAACTCTTAAACAGGTGGAATTTTGTTGCTGTGCTTCTGGTTTTAAGGTTAATTTTAATAATTGCAACATTTTAAATATTGGAAATACGGTTTGATGAGATTTTTCTATTCCGGTATCTGACTTTGTTACCATTTTGGGTGTCTCCTTCAATGGTTTTAATAGCTGGGAACTGTAGGTGAAAAAAATTTAATCAGAAACTTTGCATGTGGAACCTTAGAAAATTGACAATGGAAGGTAAAATTTAATTTTAAAAATTATAATTCTACCCCTTTAATTATATTTAAGTCTAGTTTTCCCTTCCCCCCACTAACACCCTGAAAAGGATAAATAAAGCCTGTTTCACCTTCTTCTGGAGATCCAAGATGGAAAAATTAGGCAGGGAATCAGTGCGTAAGACAAAATAGAAGGAAGGGAAAGACGTTCAAGATTTTAACAGTTTCATTTTAATAAAGTTTTTTTTTGTTACTGTTTTAATGCTCTTAATAAGAAACATGCATGGTCTTTTTTTCATTAAGGTATAATATTTTTTTTTATGCAGAAGCATGGCTGTTTTGAAATCAATAAATCTCTACCTTGTGCTTTATCATGCCCAAACACTACGAGGTTTTAGAAAGGACTGTGTATGGTTTTAATTGGTAAGAGCTGCAATGATTTTAAAAACAGTCAAATACTTTTAGCCGGTCTAAGGGATAGTGAACTAACTACAGAGATTGGTACTTTTAGAGAAAATCAATATGTTTTAATATGGAGCACGACTAATGTATCTTATCTTTTTAATTCTCATAAGGACCTGGCCTAGAATTGTGTGCATCAATGTCAAACATTCCGTGCATTGCAGCACAGCCGAAATCCGCCACTTGCCCAAGAAAAAGTTGCAGGGGGGATGAAATGGTCATCCACTTATTCTGGAATTGTAACTTTGCCAAAAACATCTGAAGGAAGGTGATCTCCCTGCTACAGCAGGTGGCGGTCCTGAGAGACTGTGAACACGAAACAATTTTATATGGACTCATGGAATGCCCCACGCCTTTCCAAAAAATAATGGCATGGAAGGCGATAAACTGTGTTAAAGGCGTGCTCTGGAAGGGCGGGAATATTTTACTTTTTAAACATGAGATTTTATCAGAAAAGGATGTTTTAAGATTATGCTTCAGTGAGATGTAATTGTACTATCTCTTAGATCGGAAACAATGCACCACCATGTCTAATAAGTGTCAGAAAAATCAATGGAATTATTTTATGTAAATGTTAAGCAAATGTGTAATTTTATTTGATTTTATGTAAATGTGAACATTTTATGCAAAGTTTATGAAAATTAGTTTCATAGTCAAAAACACTTTTTCTGCCTTGAATTTTGATTTGTATGTTTTACTAATTTTTTAAATAAAACAGGCTCTCTTCTTCATAAAGAGGGGTTCCAACTAAAAACAGGAACATCAATCTTCTCGGCCTTTTGTCTAAGATCAGGTGTGCCTTGGTGCATCTGGTTTTGGTCAGGAGGTACTTGGCAGTCCTCCTTCTCGGCCTGGCAGGATCGTCCGGTTCGGTGGGCTTCACCTGCCTGATGTTATTGGGCAAGGGGTCTAGTCCCAGGGTAACGGTTGTGATCTCCTTTAGCTGCCTGGGTTTGTGCTTTTGAGCAAGAAGGTTGACTTGGGGTTTGGGCCCACTCTAATATTGGCAGTATTATTGAAAGTTTACGGAAATATGAATCACATAAAGATTTTCATAAGATCAATAGTAAAGTGACCAGTTTAACAAATTTAAAAATTGGGAAAAACTATTTTCCATTTTAAAAAAAATAAACTAAAGGGAGGGGGTAAATTTTCTTTATGAAACAAAAAATAACAAATCCGGGGGATAAAATTTCAGAAATTTTCACAACGGGGCAGAAATTTGGGGGGAAAATTTTCAAAGAGTAACAATAAACCCGTTATCTAACAATTAAAAAGAAAATTGAGCCCGGAAAAAAAAAAAAACTCCCACACAAAAGGGGCCGTTATTTTTTTCCCCCCCAAGATACCATTAAATTCATTCAAAAAAATTTTTAAACAGAAAAGAGATATCAAAAGTAATAATCCAAAACCCCAGTAACCCAAAAAGGACAAAATGGGAGGGGGAAAAAAACCAAATTCCCTTTATTGGGCTTTTTAAATCTTAGGAGCAAGACCTAAAACAGATCAGAATAAAATCGAAAATATACAACAAATGAATACAACTTCAAATTCCCCCTAAAAACCAAAATTATATCCTTTTAGTCCCGTTAAATATTCCAATTAAAATTTTTGGATCTGGAAAAAAGATTGTCCCCTAAAAACAATTTTCAGATTTTAAAAAAACTTCACCCAAAATTTATCGCCCCCGACTTTCCCGACATTAAATTTTATACCACAACACAGATCCCCAAAAAATTTTTAAAAAACCATCTGATAAATCACTTGAATTAGCTCATCGAGCTCATCAAATCAGAAAAAAGATTTTTAGCAAAAAAAAAAGAAAGAACACAACAAATCTAAACTAGAAAATTCAGAATCCATTTTTTGTTCTCTCCCTCTTTTTCGTCACAATTCACCGGACACAACACCTCTATCGATTTGATTGGATAGACCACGGATAAAAAACTTCCTAAAAAACATGAATACACCCGTTTCTTTTTTTTTAGAGCCGGGATTTTCCCAACCCACCAAAAACCTTTTACCAAAAAAATCCCGCAAAATATAAAAAAGAAAAAATGCCACAGGGGCTGTAGAGGAGGAGCCTCAGGGAAAAAAAGAATGTGTAAGGCACAAAAATTAACTTCTACTTTACCTATACTTAATCTCATAGAAAAGGGTATTTTTAATTTAAAAAGCCACAATTTTTAAAACCCAAAAAAGAAAAATTTTTCTTCTTGGTAAAAAGGGGCTTCTTTTTTTTTCCTATTTTAAGTTTTAAAATAGACCGTTTGAGTTAATTTTTGGCCCTCCCATTTGATAAAGAAAAAATTAACATTAAAACGTCACTTTATTATTAACCCAATCATCAATAAATAACACCATCACATTATGCTATTTTAAAAATACCAAATTTTTAAATTTTAAAACCTAAGCCAAAATTTTCCAGTCAATTCTCAGGGTCACCTCCTAAAAACCCTTTCAGGAATTAGTCCCCGAAGTTAAAAAAGAAATTTTAAAAACCACATAAGAAAAGAATCTAAAATTTTAACCCAAAGAAAAGCTTTTTGGCATTGAAAGTTCTTTAAAAAAAACAAGGGAAACGTTTTTTCGCCCTGCAGATAAGGGTGGGGGAATATTTCTTCTTTTAAAAATTTCAAATTGAAAAATACCAAAATGGAAACGTTAAAAAAACTTTTAGATGGGGCCCTTTTTACAAACTATGTCAAAAATATAAACCCCTTTTTTTTTAAATTTAGCAAAAAAAGTTTCATTTTTTTTCCTTCAAAAAGGGGTTTCAATTTGGGTTTTAAATTTACATTTAAAAACCCAAAAAAATTTCTTTTCAAAAAGGAAAAGGGGAAAACACTGTTTTTCTATTACCTTTCCCCCCAAGACATTAAATTTACCACCCCGGGGGGAAAGATAAAATCGGGAAAACAATTCCCCCACCGTTTAATTTTTCACATTTTCCCCGATCTTCATCTGCAACAGTATGTTGGTAAATTAGCTAGGGCATCTTTAAAAAAATCTATCATTTAAATTTATAGCCCATTTAGATACAAAATTTTTAAAAAATGACAATTCTATAATTTTTTAACCCTTTTGGGTTTTGCCTCGCTTTTAACCCCCAACATTTCAGCACCATTTGGTTAAAAATTTCATTAAAAAATTTTTCCCGGATCAAAAACTCTACTTTCACAAACCCCGGGGGAAGGTTTTTTTAAAAAAGGGGGATAAAAAAAACGTTCTAGAAAACAAATTCTTTCCCCAAATTTTACCACGCCATCTTTCTGGCAAAAACCCCAAAGGACAGCATGGGGGAAATAAACTAGCCCCCGCCTATGCCTAAAATTTGTTTAATGGGGATAACCAAAAATTTTTTCATATTTTGCTTTACAAAAGTATTATAGACGATTTATTCATTATTTGGCAGGGCCCCCAAGAGGATATATCTAATTTTGTTACACATATAAATAACAATAATTTTCGGATTTCATTTACATCACACAACGATCACAAAGAAATAGAATTTCTAGATTTAAAAATTTCTCATTAGAAATGGAAGCTTCATCACCTCCAAATATTTCAAACCGGTAGATACAAACAGTTTCATTAATTTTTCAAGTGCTCACCATAGACCCTGGTTGACTAATATTCCATATGGTCAACTAAAAAGGATTCGTAGAAACTGTTCAGAAGAAGAAACTTTTCGGAAACAGGCAAAAATACTAGAAATAAGGTTCAGGGATAAAAATTACCCCAAACAATTATTAGAAGACGCATATGTAAAAATAAAATTTCTGCAACAAAAAGATTGTCTTGCAAAGTCGGCTGAACTAAAAATTTTAGAAAATAATGATCATACAAATTATTCTGTAATTACCCAATACAATACATCTCATGGTTAAATTAGAGATATTCTACAAAAACATTGGCATCTTATTAAACAAGATCCATTTTTGGGTAAGGTGATCCCAGAAAAACCTAAGATTATTTACAGAAGGGCACCCAATTTGAAAGGGATTCTGGCGCCTAGTATGATAAAAAATCCTACATCTATTAATACTAATCTTACAACCAATACAGGGAGTTGTCAATGTAAAACTCAAGGATGCCTTTGTTGTAGAAGTATCATAACAACCCAATATATAGAATCATGTATAACTCGGGAAAGGTTTAAAATTAAACATTCTTTATCATGTAAATCACAATTTGTTATATATGTGATTCAATGCTCCTGTAATTTTCAGTATGTTGGTCGCACTATTTGTCCTTAGAGTCAGGTTGAAAGGACATAGGTGCAGTATAAAAAAAAGGTGACCTCAATCAAAGTGTTTCTAGACATTTTAAGGAAGCACATAAACAATTTTTTTCCGACTTACGAATCACTCTTATAGATATTATTCATCCTGATTGCCCCAATAAGTTTCAGCAATTACAGAGACATGAATTATATTGGATATTTTGTCTTAAAACCATTCAGCCACAAGGATTGAATGATATAGTAGAATTAATTCACTAGCATTCTTTCAGGATATCAGATATTATAAGATTTATATTGTTTATAATAATATATAAATAATGCTGTTTTATATATATTGTACTATACATGCAGGGACATTGTTCCCCTTCTTTAAGCTAATTGATTAATATCATAAGGACTCATATTTCTATTTAAGATTTTAGTCTTATCTAAAATAGCATAAATTATTTACCAAAATAGACACGGCGACCCAAAAATATATATACTTTTTAACACAAGCAATAACTACATGATAGGTGTCAGAAATACAGTGATTGGTGTCAGCAACACAGCTATTTGTAGCAAACGTGTCTATATACTAGTTTATCTTGATGATGGCTGGTATTTTTATTAATGCTCTTACGGTAATAACTTTTTTCTTTAAAGAACACGATTCCTATTGAGGTACAAGTATAAGTTAAATCAAATATTGGGTGAGCGAGATAGTTTCCTCACTCACGTAAGTTCTATTTGTAAGGAGAATTTTTTTTATCTCCTCAATGTCAAAATGTTTTAAACAATTAGATTCCGTATTAGTAGTATACATAAATTGGATCCGTCCAAATGACTGACTTCTATAACATCCAATAAACAGCGGTGTTTGCTTTGAATGCCCAAAGGGGTTCCAAGTCATGTTGACAGTTTAATTATCCAATTAGGAGTCTGATCTACACCGGATGATACGTTGTTACATCGTGGCAGATTGACATTGGTGTTATCCAATAGAGACACTACATTGTATTTAAATAGTAACCCAGGTATAAAGCTAAATTACTCCTGATAAAGCATTGGTATACAAGCGAAACGCGTAGAGTCTGTGTTTTTACTTTGCGTGGGATATATTCTCACTTTTATGAATAAACACTTTTTAAACTAAAGTGTTTAACACTACTTTTTACGAGCGCCGCAGTCCATTACTTTTTAATTTGAGCCATTTTATATATAATATATAAAATTTTAAAATTATTTTATTTAAAATATATATATATTTTAAAATATATATATATATATATTGTAAAAAAAGGCCCCAAGGCCTTGTGCTAGAGGGGAGATATGTGGCCACCAAAATTCCGGGTTTTTGGTGGATTAAAGGGCCCAGAAAATTTCTGTTCAGCGGCATTAGGCCCCCGATACGTTTAAATTTTATTTGGGGGCCCTGCAGCGCAAGCCCGGGGGTCGGCCCTTTCACGGGAGCAAGTCAAAGAGTGGGGTGGGATGACGCTCCCACCCCCGGGATCCGGGCCCGGATTTAGGAGGGCCCTTATGAACCCTGGAGTTTCGGGTAAAGCTTTGTGTGTTGTTCAGTTCCTTTTTTTAGTTACCAAAAGAGTAAAACCCCCCTTGGGGAGGCTGAGGGAAGCTCAAAAGTCCTTTAAAGGGGAGTTTGTGCCTTACACCACGCCGGAAGGGTGAAAGAGCCGCGGGGGCAATACAGACTGGGGCCTGCAAGAGGGGCCCCGGGGGGTTTTGCCCCTAAAACTGGGGAGACCCTGGGTGTTGGCTGAAGTAAGCCTTTTGTTTTGTTTTTGTTTCTGCTTGGGTTTTGGAAAAAAACGGTGCCAAGCCAATAAATGCACCCGTTTTTTTTCACAAATATAGACGTGGTCCTGTTTGTGTAAGCCTCCTTTGGGGGACTAACCCCCTACAATTGGTGGGGATGCGGGCAACATCCGGCTTTGCTTTCCCGTTTAAAACGGCAGCCCAGTTAAAGACCCCGGGCAAAAAGTATGGGGCCCCTGATAAAACACCCATAAAAAGGGGGCTAACACCCGGGCAGAAAGGCTCTTTAGAGTCTGGAGGGCACAGCAGGGGGACTAATCAGCTCCGAATCCAAAAGATGGCCCTCGATTTGAAGCTTTTTGGGGCCCAAAAAAACCCCCTGCTATGCCTCCCTTTACCTAGCCATTGGCGACCACAAAAGCGCGTCGGTTTTCCCAGAAAAGGCGCTTCCAAAGATAAACCCGGGGGGAGGATTTTGAAGCATTCCTCGAAAGAAAGTCGAGGGGTTCCCAAAAGGTGAAAAGTTACCTGCTGAACAGGGGGCTGAGGTTTGGAAACCTTTTCTCAGGGGGGAAACCCCAGAAAACTAACAAACATCTGCCCAATACAGGACGCCCGGAGTGGGGGAAACAAAAACCCGAAATTCTGGCGCGATGGCGTAACGGTGACTGTGGGGGCCCCCAGAGGGGGGCATGAGGGGGGTAAAAGCGGGGACAAGCCCCCCGGGTTCTCAAATGTTTGACCTCTTAAATTTTTCCCCAAAAAATGGCTGAGCCTAAAACGAAATGAAACCCCGGGTTTAAAAATGGTGGAGCGCTTTTGTGGCAGCCCGGTTTTTTGGGAAACCGCCCCCCCCGGGGGGTTCCCAGTGTTGGGTCGCCCCAGGGAAAACCCCCAGTCCGGATGATTTTAGGGGGACCTAGGGGAAATTTATACCGTGTGGGGGAAAAAAATCTATGGTTGACCCCGGGTTTCTATCCTCGCCATTTTGGGTTGCCAGGAGTTTTTTCAGAAATCCAAAAAAAAGGGCCCCCAAATTCCCCGGGGAGGGGCCCCCCCAAGGGCCCGGGGGTGGACTGGACTCGGCGAGTAGAGCGTTTCCCGGGGAAAGGGGGTTTGTGCTGGAAGTGTCATTCTCCGGGTTTCCACATCGGGGCCCAGTGCTCCCTTAACGGAAACCTAGGAGTGTTTCAGGGGGGAGGCGTAACCCCCATTTTTTGCCCACTAAAATATGGGGAAAAGGCGCCCAAAACTCTGACAAGGGGCCCCAGCTCTGACAAGGGGTTTTTTTAAAAAAGGGAAACCCCCACCACTGGACTGAGGGAAATCAGGGAGCCTGGTTACGCTTCTTGCGGCTCACCTCCCGCACGATTTGGGCCCCGGGGGAAAAAAATTTGGGGGTCTTGTTTTATACAGGGGGATACCAAAATTTCCCCGGTACCAAAAAAAGTCCCCGGGGGGAAGGGGGTTTGGTCGGTGTCACATCAGGGGGGGAGTGTCCCGGGGGAAATCCCATGACCGGGATTTTTGGGCCCGGGATTGCCAATCTTCTGGGACCTAGGGGCCCCTTGTGGAACCGCCTATTAACACAGGAGGTGGGGAAACCAAACCTAACCAGTGCCCCCCCGGGGGGCCCCCCGATTTTCCCCCCCTAAGGGTTTTCTGGGGGTTTGCCCCGAGGAGGATTCTACATCTGAGGGGGCCCCACCCCAGACTTAGGGGGTGTAAAGGGGAAAAATTTTGGGTGGGCCCCCATTTTGCAGGATGAGACCTTAAGGGGGGTCTTAATAAATGTGGGGGTCATAAACGGAGAAACCCCCAAGAACCAGGGGAGATGGGGGTTTTCCCCCCATTTTGCCATAAATTGGGGCCCTGGTGAAAAAAAAAAAAATAACAAAAATTAGGGGGAAAAACTGGTGGAACAGCTTTTGCCCAAAAATTATAGGCGCATGGTGATGGACCTGGCGCATTCCCATATCCCAAAGGGGGGGCTTGGGGCAGATAAAAAAATTGAAAAGGGTCCTCCAAGGTTTACTGGCCCGGGTGCTACAGGGAGGTCCTGGGGTTTCTGCCAGTTTGCCCTGGTGGTTTAGAAAAACTTCCCCCGGGCCCCCCACTTCCGCAGTCCTCTGGGTACCGCTCCCTATCATTTAGGTTTCCCCTTTGACAGGGTTGCCATGGGTTTTGATAGGGGGCCCGGTTTGGGGAAAGTCGCTAGGGGGCCAAACCAAATATATATGGTCATTTTTGACCCATTTCCCCCAGGTACCCCCAAGCCGGCCCCTCCGAACAATTCGTCCAAAAAGTACGCCAGGGAGTTGTTTTCCCATATTTTCCCGGACTTTGGGAAAACCCAAAAGATTTCCCGACTGACCCGGGGACCCCCTTTTTAAATTTGAGGGGAATTCAACCTCGTAAGGTATTTAATACACCCCGCCCACTACCTCAGTCTACCACCCTCAAACCCATGGCCTAGTAGAGGGGTTTTTTAAAAAGACCCTAAAAAGGGCAGTTGGAAAAAGGTTTTGGGCGAGAAAAAATGGGAGAGACTTTGGGGTTAACCTGCCTGCCTTTTTGCTCTTTTCTAAATTTGGGAAATGCCCCCAAGCCCTTTTACAGGGGTTCCCCCCCATTTTGAACTATTTTACTAGGGACCCCCGGGGGCCCCATTAACCCTCCCAAAAGGGGACCTGGGGGAATGAAAACCACTCCCTATAGGACTAAAAGAGCATTTTTGGCAAAAGATGAGGAGAGGTTTGCCCAGTAAAAAACCCATTGGAAGGAGCACTTCTTCCCAAACTCAGGGGGCCCATTTCCCGGGGTCTTTAAAAAGGCGGCCCGTTCAGACAATTTTAAACCCAGGGGGCAGATTCTTTGGGGTTAGTTTTCCCACTAAGAGCAAAAAATTTTCCCCAAAATGGGAGGGGCCATACGGGAAAAGTGGGGAAAAGGGGGTGAGGTTTAAAAAACCGGGTTTCCAAAACCAAACCGGGGAGGTGAAAACCCTAAAGGTTTACCAAAATAAATTTTTTGAAAAACCCGGGAGGATAGAGACGTCACAAAAACCCCCTTGGGACTCTGGCCCCAACAAACAGTGTTTGGAGGGAGTAAGAATTGCCCGAGCCCTTTTTTTTCCCCTTTCCCAGAAACAGCATTTCAAACAAAATTTCTGGGGAACCCGAATAGGGAACCCGGGCACAAAAGGGCCCCCCGGGTTTTCACCAAGGGGATTGCCCTGAGATTTATTTTCAGACCACCCTGCCAGGGGAAGTTTTTAAAGCCATAAGGATTTTCCCGAAGCCCGGCCAGAGGTAATAGCCCAAAAAGGTTCAAAAAGGGGGGGGGGGGGGGGGGGGGGGGGGGGGGGGGGGTTGGGGGGGGAAAAACTTGGGGGTGATGAGGGAAACTAAAAAATGGGTGGTCAAGGGCCTATTGTGCTTGGTCCCAAAACCCAATGGAGAAATGGCGGTTTTTGTAATGATTTCCGCAAATTTTAAAAGAAATATCAAAAGGGGTTTTCCTACCCCCTGCCCCGGGGGGATGAAACCCAATAGAGAGATTAGGGCCGGCCCCCTTTTCATCACGAAAACCCCAGTCTCACCAAGGGATACGGCAGATTCCCCCTTGTCAAAGGGGGCGAGGGGGAAAAAAACAGCATTTTCCACAACCTGAGGGGTCTTTTTCCCCTACAACCGGAAAGCCATTCGGTTTGCAAGGGGGCCCCCGCAATTTTCAAGGGCGATGGATTAGGGGTTTTAAAGCCCCCCCCTGGAATACGAGACCCCTTATCTCGTGAATTGTCATCTTCAGTAATACTGGGGGAGTAAACCCCCCTAAAGTTCAAGCTTCCTACGCATTAAGGAGGGCGGGCTTCACTATCAACCCCAGCAAATGGGGCCATGGAATGGGAAAAGGGCTCGGTACTTGGGGTACAAAAATGGGAAGGGGGAGGGGATAAAACCTCAATTTGAATAAATTGAGGGGCCCTTCAGAACTGGGCCCCCGGCCAGTGACTAAAAACCCGGTCAGGGCATTTCTGGGAAAATTTTTGGGGGACTACAGGAGGTTTATCCCCAGGTTTTCCCGAGGGTAGCAGTAACCCCTGACCCCTTTGACAAAAGGGGCAAAATCAGCCATATAAAGTGGGCCCCCCAAGGCTGAAAGGCTTTCCAGGAGCTAAAACCCTCCCTTTTTTTTAAAAAGCCAGTGGGGAATGGCCCCCCAAATTTTTCCCGGGGAAATTTTTTCTTTCAAAGGACGCGTCCGGGTGTTGGGTTTTGGGAAACGTAATGGTCCCAAATAGGGAAAAGGGGAGGGAAAATTTCCCCTCACCCCTTTTTCTCTTTGGAAAATTATCCCCAGCAGGCAAAATTATTCGATCAATTTAAAGGAGTGTTTTAGCCATCAAGGGGGGCCCCGGATTCTCCCTTTGGGGACTATTTTTTAGGGGGGCAAATTTAGATTAGTGTCGGGTCATGCCCCTTTAGGTGGCTAAAAGAGAAAAAGGGGAAAAAAAAAGCTCGAGTCACAGATGGTTTCCCGGCCCCAAAAAGACTTCAACTTTGTGGGTTTAGCATAGGGCCCGGGAAAATTTTCAAGGGAATGCTATCCCTCTCAAAGGGGTTCCCCTGCTTGTTGGCCCACAGGTCCCAGAACCCCGGTTTTTGGGGAGGGGGGGGGGGGGGGGGGGGGTATGTAGACAAAGGGCCCAAAGGGCCCTTGGGGCTAGATGGGAGATAAAGTGCCACCAAAAATTTCCCGGGTTTGGTGGGGTGAAGGCCAGATAAATTTTGTGTCAGCCCGGGATTAGGAAACCCAACGTTTAAAGTTTTGTTTGGGGTCAGCAGCAAGTCTTTGGGGCCCGGCCCTTTTACTGGAGCAGTCCAAAGAGTGGGGTGGGGTGACTGCTCCACTCCCGGGTCCAGGCCCAGTTTAGGATGGCCTATGTAAGCCTGGAGATCAGGTGAGCTTTGTGGGGTTGTTTTAGTTTCCCTTTTAGTTTTCCAAAGAGTAACCCCCCTTGGAGGCTGAGGGGGGAAGCTCTAAGGTCCTTTTTAAGGGAAACTGTGCCCTTTCACCAAAGCCGGGAAGGGTTTTTAAAACCCGTGTGGGGAATACAATGTGCCTGCGGGGGGAGGTGCCAGGGGTTTTCCCCCTAAAGACTGTTTGGGGGAGACCCTGGGTGTTGGGTGAAAAGCCTTTTTTTTGTTTTTTTTTGCTGCCCTTTGGGTTTTTTGGAGAAACGGATGCCAAGCCAATAAACGCACCCCCTTTTGGGACAAAAATAGACTGGGGTCCCCGTTGGGGTAAGGTCCATTTGGGGCCCAAACCCCTTTCAATATATACAAAACATACGTATAAAACTGGGGTTGTAATAACGGCTATAGGTCGCTGTCAGTTTTTTGGGTTTTTTGGGGGTGTGCTTTAGGGTTCATAAAAAAATTAAAAAAGTTTAAAAAAAATAAAAAAAATTAACATAAAAGTACAAATATAAATCATTATATTGTTACATAGTTTGTGCGGCCCCCAAAAAAAAAGGGAGGGGAATTTTCCCTGTAATTCAGCCTTTTGTGCTGTTTTTAGCGCCGGGCGGTTGCTTTAGTTTTAGGTTTGTGGCCTTTGGGTTTTGGGGGTTGGGGTTTTAGGGGTTATAAAAAAAAATGTAAAAACATTTTAAAAATTAACTTTTTTAATACGTTAAAAAATAGTTATATTATTACATAGTCTGTGAGGCCCAAAAAAAAGACAGACGTCCATTCAGTTAAGCCTATTGTGCTGTTGTAACAGCGTTGGGGGTTTGCTGTTAGTTTGGGCTTTGGAATTTTTTTTAAACCCCCAAAAGATAGTTTTTATTACTAGTTTGTGGGGGACCAAAAAAAAGGTAGACGTCCATTAAATTCAGCCTATTGTGTGTTGTAGCAGTTTGAGGGTTGCTTTTAGTTATGTTTGGTTGGGTGATTTTTAAAAATGATAAAAAAAATTAACAAGTAAAAAAAAAATTAATACAAAGTAAAAAACAAATGTTGATTACTATTTTATTTGGCGGTTTTGGAAAAACAAATCATTATGGTTCCAGGAAATAAAATCCCGGGGGAAGCGTTAATTTGGGGGGCCCCGATTTAATAGTGATACAAATCTGATGTTGATTTTTACCTGAAAACGGAGTGAAGGTGTGCTTAAGTGATTTATCGGAAATAAGTACCAGTGGTATGGAAGAAGGCGCAGTAGCCATAACATCAAGTGCAGTAGAAAGTGCAGCCCCACCAAATTGATTAATGTGGATACCTACAACGTCATTCATCCCTAGTCAAAGTAATTTTATTGCTAGCCCTGGCATAAATGTTAATGTCAGTAATTTTTCACCACTGGATTTTTTTCAAATTTTTATTAGCCCAAAGTAATTTGACCATTTTGTAAAAGGAAAAAAGTTTGATCCCCAACAGTACATTGCAAAAAAAAAACCTCATCTCGTTATGCTCAGATGTGGACTCCCACAAATACAAGAGAAATAAAAAATTTTTTGGTTCTAACCCTTAACATGGGGATCGTAAAAAAACCTGGGCATCAAATGCCAAAATGCCCCCCCAATTTTTTCCCGGGTTTATGCCCCGAAGCAGGATGAAATGATTATCCATTTCTGCTTTTTAATGATCCTTCCATGCACCCCTTTCAGTCACAAAAATCGGCCCGGCCCTATATAAATTGGGCCTTTCCTAAATTTTTTTAAAAAAATTCTTTTTGGGGAAATATACCCTGATTTGGCAGTGGATGAGTCTGAATTTTTAAAAGGGGTCTCTCTTTCCCCCCATTTTTATACCCCCCACGAGGGTGAAAAATATGGAGTGAAAAATATATGGAATTTTGTGAAAGAAACACTGGATACACCTCTATTTTTAAAAAATCTATAAAGGGAGGGACCTGAATTTAATCCCCCAGGGTGCCTAAAAATTTTGGGTTTTTCTGGGGCAAAATTGTGTGGGATTTATTGGGCCCTTTTTACAAAGGATTACCTTTACACAGACAGCTTTTTCACCAGTGTGCCATATTTAGACCCCTCTCCCAAACTGAGTGTGGTACAATACGCAAGAATCGGAAAGGGGATTCCCAAGTGCTTTTAGATAGAAGGTTATCAAAGGGGCGTTTTTGCACCTTTTAAAATGAGGAAGTGTTTGGCACTTAAAATTTTATGCCCCAAGATTGTGTATATATAGCATATTCATTAAGCAAAAAAAATGGTCAGAGAAGTGGGCTTCTGTTGAAAGACAAAAGTCCATGTGTGTAATCGCTTACAACAAGTTATGGGTGGGGTGGATTTGTGTGACCAGATGTTCACCCTTATCTGGTTAAAAAAAAAAAAAAGAAATGTTAAAAAAAAGGACCCATATACCTCCCCCCGGGAAAGGAGACAATTACATTGTTCTTTATAAAAAAAAAAAGAGGGGGTTCATTTTGAATTTCCCAAGAAAAAATAATGAAAAGCTCCTTTTTAAAATCCCCAGACAAAGTGTAGGTATAGAGAGAGGATGTGTCCCAGTTGTGTCGGTCTGCAGCAACAAGGATGGGAAGTGGTTGGTATTTTTGTTTGCTTGTCCGTCCCCCCCGGTTGTATAACCCCTTTTTTAAAATGTACTTATGCCCCATTTTAAATTTTCTATAAATTTGAATTTAGAAATCAAGTTTTTTTGTGAGGTATTATTCAGGGGGGCAATTTTTTGGTAAATTTAAGTGAGGTTCATAAGAAAATTATTTTTATATTTTTTCTGGAGTGGGGAAATCCACTTTTAGGAAACCCCCTTTGGGAAATAGGGCCAAAAAACCCATTAAACCCTGGAAAGACGTGGGGCTCCCTCCCTGTGGGCCCTTTTATCCCCGGCATAAGTTAAGGGGTACAATGGGGAAAATTTTTTAAAACCAAAAAAAGAAATAGGGTATAACTTTTTGGTTGAATTTCTTCATTTTTATGTACATTGTCCAAAAAATGTATTTAAGTTGACACTTTTGTGAAAAAAAATTCAAATTTTATTTGTTTTCACCGGCTTTGCATTAATTTCAGCAAAAAACTGTCGGGCCGAAATACTCGCCGTGTCTGTAGATGAATACAGGAAGGGGTGCAGTCTTCAAAATGGGGTCATCTCTGTCACGGTCCGTGCCACGTTCCTGTCCTTACGCTGTGGCCTCTGCTGCGATTCGCAGTCGTACCTGCCCTATTCTTTGTAGCTCTATAGAGGGTGGCGGCCACATCTTCCCTTCCTTTATTCCCACAGTGTGCAGCGGGGTTGGGCTTCCTCTGCCTGTGGGTTTATAAGCCTGCTTCTCCTCACACTCCCTGCCTGATCCGTGTTGTGTCAGGTTGTCTCTTGGTGTAGTCGGGTGTTCCTGGGGATTGTCTTCTTGTTGGTGTCCTTGTGGTATCCTCTATGTTTGGTTAGTCTCCATGTTGTTTTCCATGTGTCTGTCTGTGAGCTTCTTTGCCATGTTAATGCCTTAGTTCCTAGCTTCTTTCTGCTTGTCCCTGTTTCCACATCTGTGAATTTCCTTGCCTTGTTCTCTGCCTGTGTTTGTGCCCTGGTCTTGCCTTGTTCCCTTGCCTGAGTCCTAGCCTTAGTCTCTGATCATATTCTGGGTGTTGTTTTCAGTCAGTCTGTTTTGTGCCTTGGCTTCTGTTTAACGTTCTTGTTTGGCATCCGTTTAGTCCTGTCTGTCTGTTTGTTCTGTACCTGCACATATTTATTCCTAGTCTGCTGTATCTTGTTCCCTTATCCTGTTTGTGCCTAGCTTTGGCACTTCTGGCCTGTCTGGTCAGATGCCACTGCCGGGGACTGCTCTGAGGTAGCACCTGGTGGCTGTTGGGGTCAGCCAACCTTACCATCAAAGGCTCTGTGAAGATGCCCATGCCTGATGGCCACTTAGTTACGCCCCTCGGAGCAAGCCCGGCAGTGGTCCAGTGGGTCCACTACCCGCTTTCCCCGCTCACCCGTTACAATCTCTAGGGGGTTTATATATTTTAGGCAGCGTAATACCTTTAGAAATGTCCAATGGGACCAGTAACATTTTGAGGCTAAATTTATGTACTAAAAGCCAGTGGGTACTCCTTTACCTTTAGGCCCTGTCGTGTGTCTAGACAAAATATTAGGGCCACAATGGGGATATTCCTGAACACAAGAGAAACATGGTGATACATTTTGGGGTGCATTTCTTCATTTTAAGTACATTGTCCAAACAAAATGTATTTAAATTGACACCTTTGTGAAAAAATTGTAAATTTTATTTTTTTTCACCTGCTTTGCATTAATTTCAGCAAAAAACTGTGGGGTAAAAATACTCACTCCTTTATGAATACCCGAAGGAGTTTAGTTTTCAAAATTGGGTAGTTTTTGGAAGGCTTTATCACACTGACCCCATCTTCCTCTTCATTGTTGGCTTGGCGCAAGAAAACAAAATGTACTTCAAAATTAAAAATATTACTATTAACTGTAAATCTCTGTAAATTCTAAAAAAATGCTGACAAAGTAAACTAGACATATGTAAATATACATATGATACAATATTTGTACAGTATGTATGTATAAATCTCATATATAGCAGTTGAAAATGGGAATGAATGACAATTTTTCAATTTTGTTTTAAAATTTTATAAAATGCGCAAATTGTACCAGTCTACTTTTACATCCTAAAGAAAGTACAATATGTGACAAAAAAATATTTCAAAATTACATGGATGGGCAAAACCTTTACAGAGTTATTCCCTAATAAAGTCAAACATACCAGATTTTCAAAATCTGGCTTGGTCATTAAGTAATTTTCAGGCCTTCGGCTTAAGGGGTTTAACATGACTTTTTATCCGAGAAAGATGTTTTAATGCTCTGTTTTAGCTAACTGTATTTTTATTATCTCTTAGACAGGAAACAAAGCACCACCATGCCCAACTTATGGCAGAACAGTACTTGGAATTCCTTAATTTGATTATATGTACATTACATTATTTAGGTAAGTTTTATGTAATTTTATTTTTAGGTAAATCTGAATTCCTTATATATGTACTTATTCTGTTTTATTGATCTCTGTAATGTTGTACGTTTTTAATAAATGGGTGTCCGCCTTCGTGAGGAGAACCAACTTAAAAAAAAAAAATAAAACAGGAACATCAACCTGTTTGGAGATGATCTTATAGCCTTTACCTCTAACATGTTTGTCCATAATTTTCTTTCTATTCTTCTGAAACAACTCACTCCATATCTTCCTTTGGTCCATATTCAGTGTAGTATCATTCCATAATACCAAATAGCACAGTGAATACTTTTCACCCTTCTAATAGGAAAACTGGCTGATTTTGAAGACACATCACAGGACACGCTTTAGCTTAACATGTCTCTAAGGTCAAATAATTTTCAATCTTTCCTAGAGGTGCTATCATTTTTTTCCAGGACTTTTTCGGTTGAGCCACAATTCAAATGCAATGTCTGATTTTTATTAGTAAATTTTAGTTTATGATTAATTCTATTTTTGTCCATGTTTGTAATTATTTTTATGATGATTATTTGAATGTGTAACATTGTAGAATAATTACAATGTTCAGGAGGTGGAGGTGGGGCCTACTAGTGAAACCTTTGTACTAGAACCACTAATAGTTTAAAACTTCATCTGATTAACGATATAGCAGTTAACATAAGATTAAAGGCGTCCACACAGCTTTCAGCAGGACCAGCTGTGCATCTAATAGGGTATTCAAACTTTCCCCCAACAGCAGATATTTATGAAAAGAAGCATAAGCCATGTTGGATTTTATCTTGCCCTACTGATTGTTCTCATAGGGAATACTGTTTAAGTTGCCACCTTAGAAGTCTAGCAGCAGCTTATACACCTCTCCCCACTGACACATGCATGTTTCCCACAGTAGATATGGTGCATGTGTATGGGAGAAAAAGTTTAGTTGTATGGCTTCTGTAAAGTCAAGTGTACCATTCCCTGCTTACATGAAATAAACCATAAAAAAATTTTCTGGCCTGTCTGGAGAGTAATAGAGAACATGTCCAGAATCCATCCGTTTCTTACTGTGGAAACAACTAAAACCCTCATTGTGGCTCTTATTCTTTCTCATCTGGACTACTGTAAGTCCCTGCTTATTGGTTCCCCTCTGTAAATTTTTTCCTTTCCATTGTTCTAATGCAGCAGCAGACTCATCTTTTTTTTCCACCCGCTATATGATGCCTTCCCATGTGTAGTCACTGCTTGGTTCCCCATTCGGTACAAGATAAAAAATTTAAACGTTGCCTCCCCATAAAGCTCTCCACATTTTGACCCCCTACTTTCCCCTCCCTCATCTCTGTCTACCACCCCACCGCTCTCCTGCTCTGCTGCGGACATCAAACTACAGACCCAATCATCCTAACCCCCATCCCCCTTTTTCAAGATTTCACACGGCTGCACCGATTCTCTGGAAACCCTACCACGTACCATCAGGCAAATCCTAGCCTCCATGGTTTTAAGGTGTCCTGAAATACCTTCTTAGGAGGCCTCCCAATCCTAATTGCTAACCCCCAAACTTCTATCCACACATTTCTGTCACCCCCTCACTAGGGAACTAAGGCACTTTCTGTTATGATGTATGTATGGTGGGGGGGTCCCCCAATTTTTATGTAAACCCCCCCCAATTTTATAAAAACAGGCTGGCCATTGTAACTTAGCACTTTCCCCCTTCGTTCCCCGGGCCCCCTCAAAGATTGTAAGCTCTTGCGACCGGGCCCTACCCCTTGTGTCTATCTGTAAGTAGCTTTTATTGTGTAAATCTGTCTTTTTGTCTGTAATTATACCCTTACATTTTTAAAGTGCTGCGGAATTGGTTGGCGCTATATAAAGAAAGATTATTATTATTAGAGTGAAATGTGGCTTCACTGGGAGGAAAGCAGAGATGCTACAATATGTGGTTTTAATAGGGTTTTCTGGACAGAGATAATTCTTTATTATTGAATGGATATTATAATAAAAAATTTAAATACTGTATTATATTTTTGTTTTGGGAATGGTTTTTTACTTACTTTTGGAGGGGTTCACACGGTTATTCAAGCCCTAAATTGTGGGACGGGGGTACGGGCGGGGGGGGGGCAACTCCCGGCCCATAGACATGCATTATCCATGGCGCGTATTCCCCCGGGGGTAATGTGCATGTCACTTTCTCCCCGCCCGGGGTATTTGCCCAGCGGGGGGAGAGACGGAATTAAATTTTTCATAGGAACTGTGAAATTTCCGTAATGGCTGGCCAAGTTCCGATATTGCAGCGCAGTACGGCGCTCAATATTGCTGGAATCCGTGCCCGAAATAAGCCGTGAGAACCCCGCCTTTCCTGGCAGAAAGTCATGTCATTTCTGCCTCTGTGCAGTAGACATACTCCCCATACCTTCTGAGACAGTACATCACATTCATCACCATAAAGGTGCTTTGCTTCTCTCCAAAGTCCCTATCCTCTCTGGGTCATATCACCAACATAAAGATTCCCAGTGTGTGCCCATGAGGCCATGAGGGGAAAAAATCTTAGAAAAAGTTCCCTTTTTTTTTAGATTTGGAATTATGCTCAATATATGACAAAATTTATTTCTTTTTTTACCCAGGTGCCAAATGCATTTTATGCCCTTGACAGTGACTGAATTATTTGTACAAATTAAATTGGTGTCACATCCATATTTTTAAAAAAACGAAAAGCAAGGTCCCAAAATGGAAAGGGCAATGCATACATCTAATACAAATTCAGTGGCCCCTACAAAAAAAGTAAAACATCAAGGTATATGGGAAATTTTTTTTGAAAAGCATTACTGCTAAGGAAAATAGAAAAAAATGGGATCTTGTTTACTTTTTTGATCAAAAATTTTTAAAGCCACCCCAAAGCGTCAAGGGGGTCTCGCAAAGGTGAGTCCCTAACATACATGTTACCTCACTAGGAGTCCATTCAGACTACAACCTCTCAGGGGGTGATAGGAACTTGCTATGAATTATTCTGCTGGTTTAAAGAGGGTTTGGGATCCCTGTGCTGGGACCCCTTGATGCTTTTGGGAGGTGGCTTAAAAAAATTCTTGATCAAAAACTGTAAAATAAAAATCCCCGGTTTTTTATTTTTCCTTAGCAGTAATGCATTTTTAAAAAAAATTCTATATACCTTGTGTTTTACTTTGTTTTGTGTGTCCATTGATATTTGTATTAGATGTATACTGAATTAATTGTAGCCTTAAGCACAAGTAAAATATTTTCCCTCTCTGTGTTCCCGCAAATTTTTTCTTCTTTTTTTTAAGGGTTTTTTTGTTTAAACCTTCGAAAGAAAAACAAGGAAGGGGGCGTCCCAGGTGAAAGTAGTTGAAGTTTAAAACCCCAAATTTTAAAACAACAAATGAAAAAAAGGGGTCACCTAGAGCTGTTGTTGTTATTATTATAGAGGCCCCCAACATCATTAGGGCATTGGGGGGCTCTATCCGAGCCTTTTTTTACAGGCCCAGGGACTCCCCCCACTTTTCCTGAGCGCCCCAAGCAGGCGCGGGGAAAAAACAGCAAGGGGTGAGGGGAAAGAACAAAAAATTGGGCCCAGCGCTCAGTTCCCGAAAAGGAAAAAAAAACCCCCTTTTAAAATTTGCGAAAGATATGGTTTTAAATAAAGGGTTTTTTTTTTCATTTTAAAAAAGAAAAAGAGGTTCCCCCCTTCCCAAAATTTTAAAAACACACTTTTAACGTGTTTCGCACCCAAATTTGGTGGTTTTTTCCCGATAAAAATGTTTTAAAGGCTCTCCCAGCAAATAAGAAACAGTCAAAGGGGACAAATGAATTTCTGCTACTTTAGATACATGAAAACTTTTACTGCCACTCCAACGTGCACCTATGCTCATTTTTTCTACAAAAAAAATCTATTTTGATGTGCAGAACATTGCTTTTTTACACTGTTTGGGTTTGGGGAAATGGCCCGCCCCCGAATTTTTTGCCCCCTCCGCCCCCTCTGCACAGGTTTTAAATCAATTCAGAATTTGCTTATAGCCAGGATCTTTCCTCCCTGAAATGTGGAGGTTGAAAGGCCCCGGGGACGAGGGAAAAATGAAAGGTTCCTATTCAATTGAGGTCTCCCCCTTTGGGATCCAAACAGGTGGGCTTATACAGTTTTGATAAAAAATGTCACTAAGAACCTCAAGTTTTCTGTTTTAAAAAGTAGCAAAAAATGCTTTTCCAAAAATTCATATGTCCCCTTTGACTGTTTCTTTAGTACTATTAGAGTGCTGCTGTTATTGTATTGTGTTTGTATTTTACTGCCACACCAGTGTGAACCTATTTTCTAAAAAAATCTTTTTGGATGTGCAGACCAAACATTACTTTTTATACTATTTATATTGGCCACACTGGGGTACCTATAATGCATACTTTTTTTGGGAGTCGTGGAAAAAATTACATTTTTGTATATTTGGTTCAGCTTCAAACTTCCACATTTATAAGTGCAAATAAAAATAATGACAGAATTTGGTGAAACATACTCTCTACTGCCATCTGATCATTTATCTCTTTTTTCACAGGTATGTGGGAACTACATCAAATTACAAAGCTTAGCACAACTGCTACATCTATTTGTTGTATTGCCTTTTGGTATGTGTTTAATCCCAGTTCTGTTCCCAATAATTGCCCTATGTTTATGTGTATAGCAAATTATATACAAAGTATCCCTTGCAAGTCTTTTACCATGTTGCCTCATATTCCCACATAATTTTGTTTATATTTGAGGAATTAGGTCTATATTGACCATGGTATGGCAGCTTCTAAGTGTCAGATGTATAACTGCATACAAAAATTATTACAGAATTGTGAGTAACCTGTCTTTTAACCCCTTTACGACATTGGACACATGCATACGCCCTAGTGGGAAGTGACTTCCCAAATGGCGTTGCTTTTGTCCTGGCGATCGTGCGGGCGAGCCGCGCACGATGACGACATGGGGGCCAGCGGTAAATTTTCCCTGGTTCATGCCGCATCACCCCCGGCCCGAGTGACTCGGCCGCGGGTGTTTTAACCCCCTTAACTCCGACGATCAATTAAGATGTCGGCGTTGTTAGGCAGGAGGGGGAGCCTCTCCCCGCCTGCTTCGTCGCGTGTGCCAGGGCAGAACTATCTCCTACCCGCCCGCTCCGGGGAAATGAAAATCATTCCCGGGCCCCTCTGTAAGTCACGATGCCCCCCAATGCATTGTGGGCATCGTGACTGAAGTTGTCATGGCGACCAGTGCATAGCAAAAAAGATGTACGGCCTGCCTTCTAACAGCAAACTTTAGAAGATTGAAGATTGCAGTTATAAACCTCTATGGGGAAAAGTAAAAGAAATGTTAAAAAATAAAAAAAAAATGAAAAAAATAAAAAAAACACAAAAAATAAAAAAAAAAACAAAGTACCCGCCTTTTCCCCCTTTACAGACACCAAAAATCCCAAAAAAGATAAAAAATAAAGTACCCCTATTTGGTATCGCCGCATGTGAATCCCGTCTTTAAAAAAGTGTCATATTAATTAAACCCCTACAGTGAACATGTTAAAATAAATTTAAAAAAAC
>JAODAL010008484.1:0-117340 GCA_025379985.1 Phyllomedusa bahiana
CCGGGGCTCTCGAGAATTGGCTTTTTACTAAAATTGTTTTTCCCAGCCCACCCAGGGACGCCAGTTGCTGTTAAGGTGGTCTTTCAAGGGGACCTTAAGGTATATTGGATGGTTGCCAGATTTGGTTTGAAGACCTAGGTCAGGACGCAAGTGACACAAAAAGACAAAGTTTCTGAGACCAAATGCAATGCTTTATTAGTCCAAGCATCCTATTTTTATACAAGTTAAATGAGGGTGTTCCTTTGATTTACATAAGCATGACATCAGTTTAGAACCATCACCTGGTTTAGGTACAAAGCCAGGTTGGAAACTTGGCCTTATTAGGGTTGATAAAGGTCAACAGGTGTTAGTTTTTTATTAATCTGTTTTTGTACCAAAGTTCACTAGCAACCTGTGATTAAAACAGATTAATAGGGTACAAGTTATCTTAAACTCACAAAAGGGAAAAGTAACAGAGAATTAACTCTTTAACTCCAGAAGATATACATTTATCCAATTTCATCCTTAACATTGTGTAACAAACTCCTCAAAGTGACACCTCGTGCCTTCCCATAGGATGATGATGTCATCAAATGTACCTCCCCCAGAATAAAATCGGGGGGGCCATTAAATCATCCCCTGGTTGAGATACCAAGGGGGCCCTTTCCCACCACCCCAGGAACAGATTTGCATATATGGGAGGCACAAGGGCTCCCCATTTGCGGTGGCCCTGAGCTGGTGGAAGGTTTTAAATTACAAAGACAAAATAATTATGTCTTAGCACAAAGTCAAGTAATTTGATGACAAAAAGCATTATGACCTGGAATTCTATACTTCTTGTAGACAAAAATATTCTACTGCCCGGATACCGTTTTCATGTGGGATATTACTATATAAGCTTTCTACGTCTATAAGCCCCAATAGTACTTCTTTGTTAACTGTAATCCCGTCCAATCTACGCAAAAGATCAGAAGTGTCTCTTATGTAAGATGGCAGTGTGGTTTACAAAATCCTGCAAGATGTTGCCCTATATAGATCCCCACATTTTGCTTTAAATGATCCTACACCCAGACTATTGGTCTGCCTTTTAGCGGGGTATAACCCTTATGGATCTTAGGAATCGAGTAGAATGTAGGTATTTGGGGATTAGAGGGCATCATGAATTTAAATTCTGTGTTTGATATCAGGCCTGTCTCTAAGCCCTCCCACAAGATCCTTTCTAGTTCCATAATAAAGGTTGTTGTTGGATCTGAAGGTAAAATATCATAATGCTTTTTGTCCTTGAGAAGATCGTTACACATTTGTTTATACATATCATGATTTAATATAACTATATTTCCCCCCTTATCGGGGGGATTCTACAGAGGGGCCTGACTTTTGTGCCCACCACCAAGTTTAGTGATTTTTCATGGACTAAAGATTTACATCTATTTGTGCGAAAAGCTCAAGTGGCATAACTTTTTTAACATCACAGATGATATTGAATGCCAGCAATTGGGTGTTACGACACAGGATCTAGAGGGAATACGCACTTTGGTGTCCCTTATGGAGGAGGAAGAAATGAGAGAGGGACAAACTAAACTGAAACTCAAAAGAGAGAGAATGCCCCCGAGTCGTTGGATACATGTAAAAATTTGGGATTTATTTTTGCAAATATTCAAAAGAACTCCGTGATCTGGGTGAACAGAGGTTACCATTTCACAATAATCTCAGTAGGAGAGGAATTAGAAGCATTGTCAGCCGGGAAACGGGATAAGTCAATAGTCATAAAAACCCTCCGATAAGGGGGGAAATATAGTTAAATTAAATCATGATATTTAAAAACCCAATGTGTATCGATCTTCTCAAGGACAAAAAGCTTTATGAATTTTACCTTCAGATCCAACAACAACCTTTATTATGGAACTAGAAAAGGATATTTGTGGAGGGCTTAGAGACAGGCCTGATATCAAACAACAGAATTTAAATTCATGATGCCCTCTAATCCCCAAATACCTACATTCTACTCGATTCCTAAGATCCATAAGGGTTATACCCCGCTAAAAGGCAGACCAATAGTCTCGGGTGTAGGATCAATAACGCAAAATGTGGGGATCTATATAGACAACATCTTGCAGGTTTTTGTAACACACTGCCATCTTACATAAGAAGGACACTTCTATCTTTTGCGTAGATTGGAGGGGATTACAGTTAACAAAGAAGTAACTATTGGCTCTAATAGACTTAGAAAGCTATATAGTAATATCCCACATGAAAACGGTATCCGGCAGTAGAATATTTTTTGTCTAAAAAGAAGTATAGATTCCAGGCTCATAATGCTTTTGTCATCAAATTATTTTGACTTTGTGCTAAGACTTTAAATTTTTTTGTCTTTTGTAATAAGACCTTCCACCAGCTCAGGGGCACCGCAAGGGGGAGCCCTTGTGCTCCCACAATATGCAAAATCTGTTCCTGGCTGGTGGGAGGCCCCCTTTGGTATCTCAACCAGGGGATGATCAAGGGCCCCCCCAGATTTTATTCTGGGGGAGGTACATCGATGACATCATCATCCTATGGGAAGGCACGAGGTGTCCCCCTTTGGGAGTTTGTTACACAACTTAATAAAAACAAAATCGGTATGCATTTCACATTTGAAATGCAGGAAAGATGCTTACCCTTCTTGGATGTCCTTATCATTAAAGATCTAAATGGTAATATCCATACAGATATGTTGGGAAAAACCTACAGCAAGCCTGTTACATTGGGAAGTTACCATCCTTTACCATGTAGGAGAGGAATACCGAAGGGTAAAATTTCTGAGATGTTAAGAGGAATTGCTCCAGAGATGAGGACTTTGGGAGACAGTCAGGTATTTTAAGAGAGAGATTTCGTAATCGAGGATATCCCTCAAAAGTCCTTTTGAATCAGCTTTCAGGCATGCACAAAAACAGAATAGGACAACTTTTGCTACAAGGTAAAACCCAAGAAAATAAAGACATCAATAAGGCACGTATAGTTGCAACTTTTGACGACAGAAATTTAGAAGTGTGTAATATCCTTAAAAAATACTGGGGAATTTTAATGTTGGATCAGGATCTAAAGGGATATCTTCCTTCAACCCCTTTGATAACCTATCGGAGGGGTAGATCTAACAAGGATAGACTGAACCAAAGACACGATAAATCAACACCTTCTCAAGGCACGTGGCTGAAAGGAGCCCGATTGGCATGTTCAAATGTGGGCAAGAAGTGTAGCCTGCCCATATATATTACAAACTAAATCCTTCACAAGGGGCCTCTAATGGAAAACAATTTTTTCATTCGTGATTTTGCCAACTGTAGGACAGAAGGAGTAGTTTACATGTGTATATGCCCCCTGCCCACTTAACTATATTGGAAAAACAAGGAGAACATTTAAAAGAAGGGTTGGGAGAACATCTGGGGGAAAATACGAAATAGGAGAGACACGCCAGTGGGCCCGACATGTGTGGGAACATCATAATGGTGAATGGGAATCCCTGCTTTTCTGATCTTAAAGGGGTCGTGAGACCATTCCCCCAGAGGGGGGGAAAATGGGATAGACGAATCTATCAAAGGGGCCCAATGGATTTACCGTATGGATTCTGTTCATCCAAGGGCCTTAATGAGACTTTGCAATTTGGTTGCTTATTGAATAGACTCTGCTTTAGGGCTCTCACCCTGCTCTGTCTTGTTCACACTCTCCATAGAGGACCACTAATGATTGTTCAGATTTTCCCATTGGATATGTATCAGCACCACATTATAATTTTTTTTCATTATATTCACTGATTACCTACAGTCTGAAAATTTAAAGTCATTTGAGGACAGTGAACGTTGACCCCGAAATTTTTTGCCCTGGATTAAGCCCTTATTAACCTATGCATGTCGTTTATGGTAATTGCTCCGGTAAATTTAGAGAACAAAAGGCGAGAAGTCCCGTCACAATCGCTTGCTATCAATACACATGCGAGTATATGGGGTGAGTTGGGAACGAGTGTACCGCCATGTGGTTTTTCTGTGCTGCCATGGTGGCGTGTATCTGGTCAGGCACGTATTTTGAGCTCCATGCAGAGGTCGAAACTGTGCTTTTAAAAATGTACAGTAACGATTCCGGCAGCGCTTTCCCGGAAGTGACCCTGCATTTTTTTTTTCAGACATGCGCAGTGAAGTTTTAGAACGCCGGGCGCCGCATGGTTTTGGGCCGGTTTCTCGGACATGCGCAGTGGGCATTCCCGGCGGCACCAACCGGAAATGACATGTTTTTCCCTTCCGGACATGCGCAGTCTAATATCCAGAGCGCCGGGTAGATCAACCTCTAAAGGAACCCGGCAATAGGTATAAAGTAAAATATACCAATTTGGAGATGTTAGGGGCTTATTTGTTATACATTTGAGGGGCCATTTGAGGCATTTAAGGGAAGCAGAGACGATTTGCTCTGTATCCCTCTTATCCTGGGTGCCAGCATACCAAAGGAGCTGCGGGGAGTATCATTCCTATACCTGACAGCACCTAAGCTAAGTATCAGTCTCCCTATTGAATCTAAATAGGAGGTATATGTATTCAAGACAGGTTGTATATGCGTTGTATATAGCGTACCTTTTTCCCACACGAGAGTTTTTTTTTAATCCCCTGATGAACCCTAGAATTGTACGGGGGGAAAAGCGTCGGGAAAAGCTGGGATTTAAGGTGTTTATACAATATATAGTGATATTAAACTGTCATAAAAGCGGAGCCGTCCTTTATCGGGGCGATTACTCCATGACCCGGGTAATGCACAGTATGCTGTATCATTTAGGTATGTAGTGGTAATTTATTAGGGTTTTAGATTGTTAAAATTTTAGATGGTTTAGTAAAAGTTATGTTTTAACAGGGATTAAATTTGCAGTGATATTTTCATTTTAAATGATCAACTTTTCTAAAACATTGAAATCGATTTTATACAACTTGAGATTTATCTTTATTCATTCATTAATTTTATAGACAACTTTTTTTTTATTATTGTACTGTTGTAACTGTAAATTTTATTGCCCCATTACAATAAGTTATAGCTTCACTGCGCCCCTTCCGACTCAGGGGAGACCACATTGAACTAGGTCTGCCTGTCGGAGCTGTAATGCCCTCACTTTTTCTGACCGGCATTCATACATGCGTCGGTGATTTCGATTTTTGGTGCGTCCCGCCCCAGAACACCCACAGCGTGCTCACTGCACGCCCCTTCATGTTAGGTGCATATGAAAGTGGCGAAGGTTGCGCCTAACAGTGCATCCCTGCGTCCGACAGTGGAGTCGGCACGGTGAGGCGCAGTATACGCCTGAAATCAGGCGCAAATCCTGATCATACATGTCACCCTATGTGAGAATGACCACACTTTTTTTTTGTACATTGTATATAAACTACATGACAGAAAGAAACTCCTGTCCTCACATAGAAAGTAATTTCCAGCTTCCAGCAGCTTTTTCGGACTCTTATTTGTAAGGACTTGCTTTATCTGTGATAGTTATCTGCTCAATTTACTTTAATCTTCATTTTGCATTATGTTATGGTGACATTTTGGGGCTTTAGAACCAATTAACAGTTTTACATAGAGTTAGGGCATGTCCCCACGGTACGGGTTTTCGGAAGGTTTTTCAGCCGGTTTGCGGTTTTTCAGACCGCCTGAAAAACCGGCCGAAAATTAGCACAATAGTGTGCTCTATGGAAAACCCGTGCAGCAGTCCCCACTGCATGGGTTTTCCGTCCGGCGTTTTTTCCGCCCGCGGTCCGGCCACAAAACATTGAACATGCACATTCTTCCGTCCGGTTTTCGGACGGAATCTGTGCATGTCAATGTGGAGGGGGGACGGCTTTTCTCCGCTCATCACGGAGAAAAGCCGTCCCCCCCGCGGCCCTGGGGACGGCACTAAAACAGGACAAATACCGGCCGGCAAAACCGGACGTTATTTGTCCTGTGCAGTGTGGACGCGCCCTTATGGTTTCAATAAGGGTCGTTGATATGCTATGTTTCTGTGCAACAGAATGTTTCCTCCTGTTTCTCCTGAGCTGCTTCTTATGAGATCAAGACCTTGTCGTTAAACCCAGCAGTCTCTCATCTACTGAGTATCTGTTCCTGTTTATTATGGCCTCTAGCCTGCATTATTTCATATTGATCCATATTCTGAAGTGCTCTGTTTCTGGACTCTGCCTCTCGCCTCACCCCTTAGATTTGTTATTATTAAGTTTGTCTCTCCAGTATGACCTCTGGTCTGCCCTTGTTATTCCTCACTGGACACCTGGTTGTGATTAGTAGCTACCACCTGGCTACCCTGCTGTGCCTCATTGCCACCCTACCATGACAACCCTGAATACTGTGACCGGGGGATCCGAGTGCAACATGTATGAACGAGTTTTGGATCCAAACTGTCGTAGCCCTGTTCTATAGATGTATAAACCATCGTACACGAAAATTTGACACAATCTTCCCCAGACATGATACTTTTGAATGCTCCAAAGATGCAGGGGCATGTTGTGCCAGAATCGTCCGATGCTCCGGAAATGCGCCTCATTTTGGAACAAAACTGTTGTAAATATCTATACCAGTTTCTAAGTGGCATGGCTGAGACAAATTGTGGCGCATACACTATGTGCCAATGCTTTGCGCATAGATTGTGAGACACTTTCTCACATACTGTTGGATTGTACACTATGAAAAACATAGGTTAATACATGTCATCTCAACTGTTTAATGCTGAACCCAGATCCTTGGAAAAGAACCAGGGGGTCTTTCAGACCTTTAATCTGCCCATGGTTTGAATATATTCTCAACAAGTCTTCTGCAAGGCCTCTGTGCAGCTAGATCTTACTGCATACTTTTATTAACTCTGGTTGATATGTTTCTCAGCCTGCAGCAACTCAACTTCCTGGCTCCATACATTTCAGTCTACCAGACTCACAACCTGTCTGGCTATTCTCAGTGACACCTCTGAGGGCCCGACTGTGTTCTCTATGGGGACATTGATACAACAAGTAAAAGTTACTCATGGAATCCACATGGATTCTGCCATTGAAATCCATTTAATCCGACATGTTTTGAACAAGTATTTTTTTTTTTCTAAAGTACATGTTATTGCATGTCGATTTAGTGTAATTTTCCGGATTTGGTTTTACATGCGATTTACAGTCCGATTTATTCCTATTGGTTAAAGATGTGGATCCATGATTAAATCAAATGTAATACTTATACAAATGTTTTGGGCGAGTATTGCATGAGGATTTTAGCCATCCCCATTGACATCAATAGTAAATTTATACACGTTTTCCGCATGGAATATGACCAAAGAATTAGCTCTTTTTTTTACTGCAAAGCGTAATTTCCGTTGAGCCCAATGGGAATAGTTTATTTTTTCAGTTATAGACGAGGATTTCAAATCGGTATCCATGTGCAATCTGACTAGAAATTCACATCTTATGGACAAAGTCTATCACTTTCAATCTCCTTGGATCCACTAAACACAATACTAAAATATACTGGGTAGCTGCTTTTCCAGACCTCAACAGCTCACAGCTTTGCTCTCACCTGCATTTACCTCCTAAGTCTACTGGCTTGCATCGTGATGGCTGGAGGTGGATCATCCCTCTGCTTAGTCACAGAGCAGGTCTCTCTGCCCAACATACCCATCACTGTCCGCATAGTCACTAGTTTAAGCCCTCATATGGCTATGTCAGAAAAATAATTATTGGTTAGGAAATTTGTTGACACAAAAAATGACTTTTTCCCACAAAGTATGTATTTATTGAGTAAAAATACAAAAATGTAAAAAAAAAAAAAACAGACTTCTTTGGTATTGCTGTGATCTATAAATAAAGTTAATATGGTAAACATTGTAAAACAAATTTATAAAAAAGAATGTAGATTTGCTATGTTTAAGATTCCTCTTCTCCCAAAAAAACTTTATGGTAATTGATATTGAGGTGATGTTTAGTTCTCATGAAAGCTGGATGGAGGGGGAGTGTGTAACCTGAATATTAGATACTTTAAGGAGTGGCAACCCTAAACTGGTTTACAGTCATGAAACATGAGTCAACCCAAATTCTACAGGAAAAGGAACCTGTTCAACACCACAAGAGAGATTCTTTCCAAGTACCAGAGAAAGAGTGGAGTGGATTCATTTCCATGGAACCATTACTGCCATGTATTCAGTCCCTTAGAAATCTTGGCCACTCTATGTGCCTGAATCACTCTGAGCTGCTCCCAAGTATCTGCTGTCCCTGGTCTGTTCACAGGCTGAGTCAGTCTACCAACCATGGAGATCTTTGACTTAAAGGGGTTTTGCCAAAAAGTGAGTTCCCCACCTAACAGGCTGATACTCCCCTCCTGAGGCTTGAAAAAGGGACGTTGTTTTTCTGTGTTTAAAAAAACAAGTACCTCCTCTGTGATGTCATCACTCCACCTCCCATGCATGCTCCTGATACTCAGTCTCTATACTTGAGCAAACATGTTATTTGGCTAATCCACAGGGGATAACTGTATTGTGCACAAGTTTCTCCCTTTTATCTGCTCAGGAGAGAAGATAAGCTCTCAGCAGGCAGCGTCTTTCATTTGTTCACGAACTGCTGCAGGGGGGAGAGGAGGGCTGAGCAGGGAGCTTTGCTCAGATAATTACATTACAACCAGTGGATTCTCTATACAAAAGACATAGGATATTTTCTCCCCAGTCCCTTCAAAGCTCCTTCATGTTCCCTGCCATCAGATAAGAAGTGCAAACGACGCAAACGCAGCCAGATCAGCTCCAGTCACCTCCTGGTCGTGTCTAATGTAAACTTTCAGGAAACTAAGGGCATCTTAGGCTGTAGCTCTCAGAGGCTTCACTTTTTTTAATTACAAATATTTAGAAAAGTGATTAAATACCCATTTTGGAGGAGCCATGTCAATATTAGATCAGGGCAAAACCCCTTTAAGTGAATGCTACCTGCCATATCCATTCTCTTAGTTAACGCTGTCACGATGATGTTTCCCTCACCAGACTGTAAAGGGACTGCACTCTCTCAAAATAGGTTGTATCCTGTTAGTGAGGGCAATTATATAATAGAAATAGAAAGATCAGCTTGGTAGGCGCTGCTTTCTGTGTCACTCTATATGTGTCTCTCTATATGTGCTCACCTCATAGAGTGGTCAAGTTTCCTGCTTCCAAATGTCCAATACAGTTTGATGAGGTGCACTTGGATGTATTGCTCATCAGCTGATGTTACTGAAATATGATGCACCTCAAAAAATTAGTTCAGAGAGACAGGAGACCAAAAACAACTTAACACACATTTATATACAGAGGCACAAAGCTTTAACACAAATGTTACTTCAGTGAGGTGGTGGTGGTTCCATCTCCATCTACTGCTGTTTGTACATTGTACCTCCTTCTCCTCCCACCCAAGGCATACCGCTACAAAAGCTTCATAAATACTTCATATAGAGGCTCCTATAAAAATACAATAAAAATTTATCTTGACAGTTTAGATCACAATTTTATGTCCGATGCAGAAACTGTAAACGTTCACTAAATAGGGCTAAATTAGTCCAATTAGGATTACATTTGCCCATAGAAGTCTATGACTTTGATGGGATACATTTTTACAGTATGCTGATGAATACCAGAATGGTCTACCAAATTGCTATGTCAATGGGATCTTAGAGGTTTGAGTTAGACCTAGTTCACATCTGTGTCAGAAGTTGCATACAGAACCTTCATCACATTTATGTGGCCAGATCTATTAAATAACGAACCCCAATGTCATCTGAAGGACCCCATTGACTACAATGGGGTCTATCGGGCTTTCATCATGGTATTTGTCACATTAATGGAAAAAATTGCAATGCAGGTTGCAATATTTTTTCTGTCTTCCAGAATTTGGGCTGGAGGCTCCAAATGGAATATTCACCACTTGCAGTTTAACCCTCTTACAAATTCATACACAAAGCACCTGCAGTGACTGTAGAACTATGTAAATAAATTTAATGTAATGAAAAATCCATATTCAAAAAGTCATCCAAAGCATATAGGGCGACATGTACGAAATTTGGCATTAATATGTCAAATTTCATGCGCCTAACATAAGTCTAGAATTCGCCTGATTTATGAACATGCTCTACAGCAGGTCATAAATCAGGCGCATTCTAGCACTCGGGCGACAGTTCGGGATCAGGTATACCACTTTCAAAGTGGTAAAGTATACCTGTTCCAGCTGTAATGTGCCTAGAAATGGCGTAGCAAAGCTACAAATATGTAGCTTCACTACGGTTCCAGTTCGCCCCGCCTCCCGCAGACGTAGGCGCTATGTAATGCGCCCCAGAGTGGCATGCAGGAGATTTAAACATGTGTGAACGGGGGCTGTGCCCAAAATCGGGCTGAAAAGACGCCAGATATCTGGCGCAGCCCCGTTCATACATGTCGCCCATAGAGTATAACACAGATATACATATTCTTTTTCTTCAAGAATAAGGGGTGTGGTAGACTATGTTTTTGTTTCCTGCAGGAAAAGCATATACCACTGGAAAATAGAGCAAACATAGTTCACATAGGACTACATATGCTCTATTAATCTCTCACGGTATTCATCAGGGTACTATTTTTACCCCAACACATACCTCAGATTTGGTGTACAAGCCATGTAAATGCCCCCTAGCAAACTCAACTGAGGCAAAATCTTCAGGTTTACCATGTATCTAGCCTCATGCTCTGGGATAGAAAGCAAAAATGATAATGTTGCCACTTGGGAATGAATGAGTCACTGTGTAGTAAAACCTCTACAACTTTGAAGTGCATTAGGAGTGAGATATGACTGAAAACAAAAACCTCAGGAAGACATTAGATGGACAGATATTAGTCAGACTTGGGTTCACAGTAAATGATCTACAGTATTGACCGATTAACCCCAAGTAAAGCAGATATACTCTGCTCACTTCATTTGTTTTTACAGCTAAAGATAAAGAAGCAATTTATTATATAAGTAGCAGAAACCATAAGGATGAATTTCCTTCCATGCTCTCATAGACCCTCATCCCACAGACTTAATGGATCTGGAGTCAATCGATATTCATCATGCAGGCTAATAATTTTGATTGATCACGGTCAATCACTCCTAAGTGTTAGATTGATTGAACTAAATGTATAAATCGCTCCATGTATTAACTGTTATTGTACTACAAAAAACCTCTTATCCAATGCATACAAAATGTTCATACTGTTATTTTGGTTTTTAACATTTTTTTTTTCAAGAAAAACAAGTATTTTCAATAACATATGCTGTACAGATTACAGTCTCAGTTCTTATTTTCTCTCTATATATATGTGTAGATTTAGAAAATTAAGCTATCAAAAAGTTTCAAATTGAGAATGAGTTCTGTTTATTCCCCATCCCCAGTGCATCCAATCCCATTTTAGAATAAGTCCCAAGGCTTTATACCAATACATAGCTCCTGCTTCCACATCTCCCCAAAGGGATAGGTATGTGCGCAACAGCCAAAGACAGAGCAGGAGAGTGGAGTAGGAACAAGGAGAGGTAATGACCGGAATGGGGATAAGCCGACACAAGCCAACACAAGTACATCCGCCATTGTAGCAGTAACACCCCTTTAAACCTTCCATTCCTTCTGGCCTGCTGGAATCTCTGGATGAGGTCAGTAGCATTCACACTTTCTTCAGGTTCCGGTGACCTCTTTTCATACCCAATCCCCTTTCAGTCCATGAGGAGAAAAAAAACGTTTCCCTTGAAGAGTTTTTTCTGCCAGGATCTCTTGAACCTCATATATACTGTATCTCTGGAATCTGCTTCAGTAGAAGGCAACACAGGTTTTTGGGAAAACTCATTGAGGAGCAAAGGCTTTAGCATAGAGATGTAAAAGGAGTTTGGGATTCGACAAGATGTAGGCAGGCGAAGCTTGTTACAGACAGGAATGTTGCGTCAAAAGATTGCAAAGTGTCCCAGAAAGCATGGTCCAAGTTTTATACTGGTTAGGCAAACGTACTTGGCTGATAGGCACATGCTACTCCCTGGATGGAATACCAGGAGAAGTCTTTGCTTCATGTCAGCTTGTGTTTTAGTGTGGACGGATACTATGAAAGAAGACTGCCAGATGTGAGACATTTCTCTGACTTGAGCATCCACAGTTGAAGCAGTAAGCAGGGAGAGAGGAGGGCATGAATATCAGACCAGTTGTCTTGACAATATTAGACAAAGTAACTAAGGTAATTTCCAAGGATTTGGCTCACTCTTTTCACTTGAATTGAGAGTGGTATGCAAAAGACAAGTCCAATTTGACCTGTAGCTGGGAACAGAGTGACCACCAAAACTTGGAGTATAACTGAACCCCTCGATTGAACACAATATGAAGAGGAAGTCTTTGCAGGTGGAAAATATGCTGGAAGAAGTGGTACAAAATGAGACATCTTGGAAAATCGATCAGTGACCACCCAGATGACTGTATGATTTGAGGAGGGTGGTGAAGGTATGAAGCTTCCCGGAAGGTATGAGATTAGAAGTTTTGCTATGGGCACAAATAGAACGAAAGAGAACAAAATCTTTGATATGTTGAACAAGATTAGGTTACCGATAGTGTAGAGAGATCAATAGTAAAGATTTTCGAATTCCTGGATGCTCGGCTAACTTGGTCCCATTTAAGAAATATTTTCCTCAGAGCAGGGCAAATGAAAGTTTTCCCTGAATCAATCCATTGGAGGTGGATAGAAGCTGCGGTAATCAAATGTTCTGGGGCGACGATGTGCTGAGTATCAAATCCAGCAGTATCAGATGACCAGGAGAGAGCATCAACTTCCACATTCTTCTTCACAGACCTGAAGTGCAATAGGAAATCAAATCAAGAGAAGAGAGACCATCTAGCTTGCTATGGATTTAACCACTGTACAGTCTGGAGACAGAGAAGATTCTTATGGTCAGTGTAGATATTCACCGGATGGCGAGCTCCTTTCAGAAGATGGTGCCACTCTTGTATGCTAAGGACTTTATTACATCAATTTGATGGTATCTAAAGTGCATGTGTACTGCGAGTTTATGCACGTGTGCAGTGGGATTCCCTGAATGTGCTGTGTCTTTCTATTGTACAACCGCACTGAAAGTTTATGCGTGGGCGCATTGAGATTCAGGAGACGCCGTTCTGAATCGGAGCAACACCAGATAAGTTGATTAGTACCTGTATGGTCTCCATTACAATTTAAGGAAGTACTGCTTAATATCTATTCATTATGGCTGTCGATTACTCGGTGATAATTGCTACACCAACCAGGAGCCTGGTCCTATAGGAGGTACTTTCGTTTTTGCCCAAACCAACCAATGAAATGTGACTTATCTCAGCTGACATAGGTTAGTTCCATGTATCCATGGTTCATGACCTTGAGGGAAGTTGATTTGATACGTTCTGTATCCCTCAATATGTATAATGAAAAAAAGGTGGGGGTTTTAGAGGAAGAGCATGAAGGATTCCTTCCCTATAAAGTCGCTCCTCAATCAACAGCTCATTGTGGCTTCCATTTTTTCCTGTCATACATAAGATTACTTTACCTCTTTTTTGTTTTTCACTATGGTGTAATTGTTTTGATATTTTCCCACTGACGAGTCCTCTGGACGAAACGCGTATGGGGTCATTAAGTTTTTTCAAGAGGTAAGAGTTGGGCTAGGCAAGGGTTAGTTTGTGGGGTCGCCCTTTTCGGGGCGTATGCTCCACTAAATTTCTATATTTACTATTTTGCCATAGGCAAACTTAAACTCTATCAGTTCTCTATCTATTAAACACTAAAACGTAACTTTTTTATTATCTAACTCCTTAACTCTATACACACTATTTAAAAACCTGATCTCTATCCTCATCATTTAACCCTTTTTGCTTATGAAAGAGGGAATAACTCCCTTTCTATCATCAAGTCTGGTGGAACCCCACCTATTAACAGGAGAGCCTTATATCTATAGCAAAGTACTAGCTTCAGTAAGGGATCCCAAGCCAACTACTTGGGCAGTCGTCCCTATTCTCATAGACACAGAACACATAAGGCCCACTTGTGACACCGTCTGCAGCAGGTGACACTTGTAGACAGAGGTGAGAGATCACAATTTAAAACGTCATGCCTGACCTCGCCGACATGTTTCGCCAGCTAACCTGGCTTTATCAAGGCTTAGAGGTCCGATCACATGTGGTCTGAGCTCACTTCCTTTTGTATCATGTTAGGTAAACACCCCATACAAGTGCTCACCAATTAGCCATCAGAGAATCCACATAAAGCCTACTCCCCCTTCCGCGCGTGCACACTCATAACATGTCCTGCTAAAGCTGCCACCATGCTCTCATGAGCAACAACCTTCAATCAAATCGCCATCTCATAACAGGCTTGCGCCCCATCGTACCGTACTGCCCGTGCCAATGCACTGCACCAACAAACACCTCAGCCCTGACTGTGATGGGCTTCCATCTCACTTCTCTCATATTATTGCAACTGCGTGCCTCACCTAGAATGAACTAAGCAGACTAGGTATCACATTACACAGCACACTGCCATCTTTGTCAATTCCCATAAGCCCCTTCTCTTCAATATCTAATATGCATATTCATTGGGAATATAAACTCCACTGTACAATAGACCACTGTCATATTATATTCCCATAAAGCTCTTCTCCTATGTATGTAATATGCATATTCATTCCAATAGAGCTGCAGGCCCCATTAAATACATGTTCCACTGCATTGTATAGTATTGTCTCAAGACTATATTCATAAACTACTTCTCTTTCACATGTAATATTCATACTCATTTTAATAATACTGTAGGCTCTATGGCTAGCCCTCCCTCCCTCCCACAGTCTGACCTCACAAGTTCCCCATTGAAGATTCTCTCCTACGGCTCACAGCTAGCCATTCAATCCACCATATCACAATGGGAGCATGTAAGAACTCCAGTATCCTCAAATGCCACCACATCCAGCTGCATCCGCCTCGCACTAGACCAGCGCCACAAGCAGGAACAATAAATCTCTACATACATGAGTACATACATGAATAGTCCCTTGCAAAAGCAATATACATGCATCCCTAATTTGTTAAATAGAAACCGTGGCCTCACGTGATGAATATCTGTCATCATTACAGGACCCAGGGACAATGAGGAAAAACGTAGAGGCAAAGGGGGAGAGGAGAGGGGAGTGAGGAGGGGGGAAGGGGCGCGAGGAAGTACTTTGCTATAATATAAGGCTCTCCTCTTAATAGGTGGGGTTCCACCAGACTTGATGATAGAAAGGGAGTTATTCCCTCTTTCAGAAGCAAAAAGGGTTAAATGATGAGGATAGAGATCAGGTTTTTAAATAGTGTGTATAGAGGTTAGGAGTTAGATATAATAAAAGTTACGTTTTAGTGTTTAATAGATAGAGAACTGATAGAGTTTAAGTTTGCCTATGGCAAAATAGTAAATATAGTGATCAAAAGTCACTCTTTGTTCTCTTGCGAGATTCCCAAATTTGTGGAGATTATATGCTCCACTAAGGCACAGTTCACGTTATAGGGTTTCTCTTTTAACGGTCAGAAACTGCTATTTTTTGAACCTATAGACATCATTGTAATCCATGCGCTCTCTGGAGAAGTTCCAGCTATATTGGTGTATTATTCTACCCCTGAAAGGGAACCAGCCAGGAGTTACACTATTGGGATTCTTATCTACGTCTAAGAGGACCATTCTATATTGGAAGACCACTTCATCCTGAGATACAATGATCAGCCTGGAATGGTGAGTCCTCATACTAACTTCCCTATCAAACTTGTATTTCATGAGGCGTGAAGTTAGATATCATAACATTATTTGAGTTTACAGTTAAACGTTAAGTTTTATTATTTTTGGACTTGTAATGAGGGCACCTGTTCTGTTGCAGTGATTTTTTTTCTTGTTTTATAGGAGCCTCTTTGTTGTTTATCTTATGACAATTGCATTGATTTGTTTGTAGAGTGCTGATGATATTATGTTGTGTTTGCATTGCATTGCTGCCATGCCAGCGTGCACCTACATAAATTTTTTTAAAAAGTGTTTTGGATGTGCTGATCGATTTTTATTTTTGGAATGGCATACACCAGGAGTGGTATTGTTGTCCTCATTGAGTGACTTCACCCCTTTGACAGTCGAGTACAGAACATGGAGCTGCAGCCACGGGAGACTCAGGAGAACTGCAGAAGTTGAATACGGAATCACATAAACTAGATTTTCTCCATGTGAGAGGCCTCAAGCTGAAGCATCAGTCAGGGCAGGCAGAACGTAGTCAAGGCACACGCAGAAAGGTCAGAGCAGGCGGCAGGCAAAGATTAATCGAAGTCCAAAGCACGAGGTTGAAATCCAGGAATAGCAATCGAAGAACATGCAAACCACTAGGGAAATCACACTAGCGTAGTGGCAGAGAGCACAGAAGGAAGTGACCTAATAAAGAGTCCAGTGACAGTAATTGTCAATCAGTGGTGTGCTGGCCTTTTAAGTTTTAGAAAGCCAGTGTGCACGCCCTAAGAGATGGGTACAGCCAGAGACAGAGCCGGAGCAGGGAGAAGTGGGTAACAGCTGGACCGCTCCAAAGCGAGGACCGCAGAGTGCATTGTGACAATAAGCTACTGTATATAACTCATATAATGCTCCAAGTATCAATCCCACATAATGACTTCATGAGATATCTGTTTCCTTAAAGGGGTTTTCTTACCATGCTGTTTCACGGAGTTGCAGGCAGCTTCAGACTTGCACTGCTTGGTCAGGCTGTGGGTGGTTTTACAGCAGTAAATTAAACCACAAAAAATGTTGCATGAAAATGATAAAAACATAACCTTTAATCCCAATTACAAAATAAAATTAAAATAATGAACAACCTATAAAGGTGACGCCAACTGGAACCTAGCCTTGCGCATGTCACCCTTTTATTCCCTAACACAATATTCCAACAACAAGGAATGAATGAAATGGGTAGGACAATCACCATTGTGAATCAGGGTAAAGAATATATACTTGTTAGAATAGATGAGTTGTTATGTAGTAAGATATTAGTATGAAAAGTCTGGCTCAGGCACCACCTTTAACGTGGTATAACTGTTCTGCGACTAGGTTTGGCATCAAAGAATCATAAATGTGTCTATTTCTAGGAATGTGATGCGACGCCACCAGAACGCTTTATTCCATGTTCTTTTGTGGGGTCTTTTTAATCAAATGAAAAAAGTAAATACCGTATTTTTCGGACTATAAGGCACACATAAAAGCCTATGATTTTCTCAGAAATCGAAAGTGCGCCTTATAGTCCGATGCGCCTTATATATGAATCAATTCTTCACTTGGGTTTGTCAGAACGTAATTTACAGCTAAATTAGTGACACTTATTTGTAACTGATTTGTAACTGATTGCCAATCGTAAATACGTTCCGAAATCAGTTACAAATCAGTTGCTAATCAGTGTCACTAAGGCCGTGTTCACACGGCTTATTCCCGCCAGATTTGTGAGCCGGCTTGAGCTCACAAATCCGCCGTGAATAAGGGGCGGACGGGGGCGGCGCCGGAGCGCGGCGGGGGCGTACGCGCCGTAACTAATGTGCATGTCACTTTCTCCCCCCGCGGCGGATTCGCCGAGCGGGGAGGAGCGATGGAATCCACTGTTCTCTATGAGAGCAGTGGATTACCGTAATGACAGGGACGGATTGGCGCCGTACTGCAGCGCAAATCCGGCGCGGAGCACGGCGACAATCCGTGCCCAAATAAGCCGTGTGAATGAGGCCTAAGGCTATGTTCACACGGCTGATTTCAGAACTGATTCACGTCGGATTTCCGACGTAAATACGTTCCGAAATCAGTTGAAAATCAGTTGCAAATAAGCTTCACTAAGGCCTCGTTCACACGGCTTATTCTGCCACATATTGGCGCCGTACAGCGCGCCGGATTTGCGCTTCAGTACGGCGCCAATCCGCAGCAGCATTTACGGTAATCCACTGCTCTCATTGAGAACAGTGGAATCCGTCGCTCCTCCCCGCTCGGCGAATCCGCCGCGGGGGGAGAAAGTGACATGCACATTATTTACGGCGCGTACGCGCCGTAAACAATGCATTGTCTATGGGGCCGGGAGCGGCGCCCCCGCCGCGCTCCGGCCCTGCCCCCGTCCCGCCCCTTATTCACGGCGGATTTGTGCGCTCAATACGGCGCACAAATCCGTCGGGAATAAGCCGTGTGAACACGGCCTAAGTGTGACGGGTATTTCGCGATACGGCACGGAAATATGTACATGTATTGACTTTTGTTACAACTTTACAAGTTGAGAGTTATTGTGAAAGTGTTGAATGAAGCTTGGCTTGCGGTCTGAGCTTTGTTTCATTTAATGTGCCGCGCCTTATAATCCGGTGCGCCTTATATATGAACCAAGAAGACTTAACAGGTGCTCATTGACAATGCGCCTTATAATCCGGTGCGCCTTATAGTCCGAAAAATACGGTAAATAAAGAGTCCAATTTGGCTGTTTTCACTCTTCACAGCCTTTTCAGTCTCACACTTCCTGTGAAGATAGTGGGAGGGTCCCCCCATGACTCGCAAACTCCTGTTCCTATCAACCCTTAAAAAGGGACATAATAATGTTTGGTTTAAAAGAATGATGCTCTCCAAGTAGAACGTCTGTCTATAAAAGTGAGCTGGCAAAATTGTATTTGCATGAGGGGGAAGCTTGTATAGAAAAAAAAAACTTATAGGGGTTGCTAAGACCTTTGCCAGCTGCTGAGCAGGGCCGGACGATGTGTAAGTGGAGATAGGCGACACCTAAGAAACTACTTCATCCCAGGCAGGAAGGGGGACAAACATAGAGGGACAATTTTCGCATGGGGGGGGCACAAATGGCCTTATTTGCCTGGGGACCAGAATATTTTTTCCTAGCCTGCGCAAGTGACTCTGTGATCTTTAGTATAATTACACATAAATGTGCTCTGCTGACCTGACAGAATGGTACAAGTCTTCTCCCAGGCCAGTAACTCTAAGGCCCTGTTCACACGTGGGTTTTGGGCAGGGGTTTTATGGCCGCGGGTTCCGACACGGTTTTTCCCCAGGGGCCAAAACCGCGTCCAAATCGCGCCTATTTTTTAAAAACAGGGGTTTCCTATTGGAAACTGCGTTAATATCCACACACTGCGGGTTTGGCTAGGGTTTTGGAACCGGGATTGCCGCGCGTGTTTCAAACTCTTCTGTCAATTCTTACAGGGGATTCTCAGCGCGGGGCCCGCATGTTTTCCCGCGCGGCCGCGGGGGTGTGCACTTTGGGGGGGGCGGCGGTTTTTTCCCCCTGCCATAATTTGCATGGGGGGAAACCCCCCGCAAACCCCGCCCCCCAAACCACAACCCCACTTGCGCCCGACCTCACCCACCCCCCGCGTCAGAGCCCCGAGTTTGTGGCAAGGGGTTGGGCCCAGATTCCGTGGGGAAACCCCAGCGAAAGCCGCGGTCAAACCCGCGGCCAAATCCACCCTGGGAACGGGGCCTAAGAGTTAATAATTTTCTCAGTTGAAAACATTAGAGATTGAGAATCAAACTCCATTATGCTGATAAGACACAGCAGGGAGTGACATTACTAGTCTGGTTACTGATAGAGCAGGGAAATGGTCCCTAACTAGAAACATAAAGTAGATAATAATTGCTCTTACTATGAAATAATGTAGGATTGGAACAGCAATGTATTTGATAATAATCCTTATTTATCTTTGCCTACATGTTTCAAGCTCATCAATGACATGGGAATACCCTTTTAACCCCTTACTGACATTTGGTGTTCTACTATGTCATAGTGTTGGTAAGGGGCTACATGGGCGGTGGGTGCTTGCTGCTGATTGCAGCTGACAACTGCCAGTAACGCCGGAAAGGAGACACTTTATTCCACTTTTAAAAACCCTTTTGACGCCACGCGAACATGGCCGCGGCGCTAAAAATGGAATGAAAAATGGGGCCCCCGGGGCACTATCCTCACTGTGATCGGGGGCCCCCCGGGCGCAATCCCTTTTTCCGCCAGTTAACATGACAGCTGCAAGCTTTTGAAGCCTTCCATCCAGCCCGGTTTATATAAATGAATAAAATGCAAAAATTTATTGATACTCACATAAAAACATAATGTATATCACAGTGGAAGGTGGTAGAAGAGCAGACCACACTGAAAAAACAGCCTACGCGTTTCGAGCACTTAGCATGTGCTCTTAGTCATGGCCATGCTAAGTGCTTGAAACGCATAGGTTGTTTTTTCAGTGTGGTCTGCTCTTCTACCACCTTCCACTGTGATATGCATCAGTTTTTATGTATCAATAAATTTTTGCATTTTATTCATTTATATAAACCGTGCTGGAATAGAATTCTTTTTTCTTACATTCCAAACTAGTACCAATAAAAATTACACTTTAGCCTGCAAAAAATGCATCCTCATAGGTAGAAGTACAAAAAATGTATTGGTTGCAGAAAATCCGGCTTGGCAAAAATTTGATAAAATAGAAAATGTTTGGGTTTTTTTACGGTACCAAAACATAACGAAAAGCCTACATGTTTGGTGTTGCTGGATTCGTATCAACCTGTAGAATTCAGAGAACACATCATATATACCGAACATTGAACACTGTAAAAACAAAACTCCTGCAAACATGGCGCAAGTAGGTTCTTTTTCACATTAGCCCCACTTCTATGAATATCACCATTAGAAAATACATCTTGATACGCAAAATAAAAGCCCTCGTATGTCTATGTAGATGAAAAACTATAAATGTTATGGCTCTTGGAAGGCGAAGAAGGAAAAACAAATGTGTCATCCAAAAAAAAATAGGCATAGATAAGTTAGAAATCAGCACTGGCTTCCCATCAGTGTCAGTGGATTATAATACCAGTCTATCATGTTCCAGCTGTTGTATAAAAGTTATGTCTATGAGGAAACCTTGCTCCAGAGCTGCTGGCTCTCAGCTGTGATCCATGTGATGAAGCTCAGTGGCGGTCTCTGCTGTCAGGAGGAGAGTACTGCAGTGGATAGACGTCCTCCAGCCTGCGCTCAGCACTCGGCAGCCAGGGAGGCAGAGGCTCCAGGCAGAGCATCGCCACCAGCATGTGAGCCGGATCGATAGTGCCAGGAGGCGCTCAATGGAGGAACATGATGAACATCCGATTCCAGGAAGGGATTTAGTGCCTGCGCTGTCACCGGGCATTGATTCTCTGCACAGCAGACTGGTGAGTGCCAACAATGCATTGCTTCCCCATCAAGCTGTTGTCTCCTCCATCAGCTGCTGCAGGAATCTCTGTTCTGCAAAGTAAAATGTTACTTGCTGAGTAGTACATGAGATATCACTGCCTGCTGTGTGGATCCAGTGTGTGGATGTCTGCTGGGCTGGATCAGTGGTCAGAGTTTGCTTGTTATAGGAAATGACTGGAGTGATATATGCTGTGTCCTATCTGTATATCTATTGAAGATTTGGCTTCATTTGTATCCGTCAGTCCATAATGGCATGTGGGAGGATTGTTATTTCTTATTTATTTATTGTGTTAAAGTTGAATTAATCCTAAAATGTATCAATGTCCAAAGTACAACGCTACTGCTGATGTATGCAACTATGGAGTCATGTGAGTTAAAGATATGGTCGTTGGGGCAGACATTTTTTTTCTGGATTTCTTGTAAATAATCCCACTGAAGAAACAAGTAGCCTCTTCTGAGTGTGAAATGGCTGCTACATTCAAGGTTAATGTTTTGTCTATGAAATTGGCCCCGATGTTACAAAATAGATTGCAAGCCTGTGTTCCTCATAGACTTGCACTCTAAGATTTAGCAATAATGTTACAAGGACAAGTCGTGGCAATATAGAAGAGAGATGTTTGCTACATGTTTCTCCATGGACATATAACATAGTCAGTAAGGAGCCCCAGAGAAGCTGGATGAGTAAGTAGCTATAAGCCGTGGGTTGTTCTATTTCTCCCTGGTCATATAACCCAGCCAGTAGGGGCCTCAGGGATGCAGGGTAAGTATTTGTGTGTTGTAGGTTGCTGTATCCGTCTATATAACCCAGCCAGTAGGGGGCCCCAGAGATGCAGGGTGACTAAGTATATATGTGCTATAGGTTGCTGTGTTCCTCTGTGGTCATATAACCCAGCCAGTAGGGGCCTTAGGGATGCAGAGTGACTAAGTATCTATGTGCTATAGGTAGCCGTGTACCTCAATTGTCATATAACCCAGCCAGTAGGGAGCCCCAGAGATGCAGGGTGAGTAAGTATCTATGTGCTGTAGGTTGCTGAATACCTCTATGGTCATATAAAACTGCCAGTAGGGGGCCCCAGAGATGCGGGGTAAATATCTATGGGCTGTAGGTCGTTGTGTTCCTCTATGGTCATGTAACCCAGCCAGTAGGGCCTCATAGATGCAGGGTGAGTAAGTATCTATATGCTGTAGGTTACTGTATCCCTCTATGGTCATATAACCCAGCCAGTAGGGGTCTCAGAGATGTAGGGTGACTAAATATCTATGTGCTGTAGGTTGCTGTGTTCCTCTATGTTCATATAACTCATCCAGTAGGGGGCCCCAGAGATGCAGGGTAAGTAACTATGTGCTGTAGGTTGCTGTATTCTTCCATTGTCATATAACCCAGCCAGTAGGGGCCTCATAGATGCAGGGTGAGTAAGTATCTATATGCTGTAGGTTGATATATTCCTCTGTTATCATATAAACCATCCAGTAGGGGGCCACAGATATGCAGGGTGAGTACATATCTATGTGTTAGAGGTTGCTGTGTTCCTCCTCGGTCATATATCCCAGCGAGTAGGGGGCCTCAGATATTCAGGGTGACTAATTATCTATGTGCTGGAGGTTGCTGTGTTCCTCTATGGTCATATAACCCATCCAGTAGGGGGCCCCAGAGATGCAGGGTGACTAAGTATCTATATGCTGTAGGTTGCTGTATCCCTCTATAGTCATATAACCCAGCCAGTAGGGGGCCCCAGAGATGCAGGGTGAGTAAGTATCTATATGCTGTAGGTTGCTGTATCCCTCTATGGTTATATAACCCATCCAGTCGGGGAACCCACAGATGCAGGGTAAGTAAGTATCTATGTGCTGTAGGTTGCTGTATCCCTCTATGGTCATATAAGCCAGCCAGTAGGGGGCCCCAGAGATGCAAGGTGACTAAGTATATGCTGGAGGTTGCTCTCTTCCTCTGTGGTCATATAACCCAGCCAGTAGGGGGCCCCAGAGAGGCAGGGTGAGTAAGTATCTATGTGCTGTAGGTTGCTGTATACCTCAATTGTCATATAACCCAGCCAGTAGGGGGCCCCAGAGAAGCAGGGTGACTAAGTATCTATTTGCTGTTTGTTGCTGTATCCCTCTAGGGTCATTTAACCCATCCAGTAGGGGGCCCCAGAGATGCAGGGTCAGTATCTATGTGCTGTAGGTTGCTGTATTCCTCCATTGACATATAACCCAGCCAGTAGGGGGCCCCAGAGAGGCAGGGTGAGTAAGTATCTATGTGCTGTAGGTTGCTGTATTCCTCCATTGACATATAACCCAGCCAGTAGGGGGCCCCAGAGATGCAGGGTAAATATCTATATGCTGTAGGTTGCTGTATCCCTCTATGGTCATATAACCCATCCAGTAGGGGGCCCCAGAGATGCAGGGTCAGTATCTATGTGCTGTAGGTTGTTGTATCCCTCTATGGTCATATAACCCAGCCAGTAGGGGGCCCCAGAGATGCAGGGTGAGTAAGTATCCATATGCTGGAGGTTGCTCTCTTCCTCTATGCTCTGTATTTGTCTCGGTGACATCTGAGCTCTCTCATTGAGCCGGGGCTCTTCTGGTGCATGAATACATTTGTATCTATGTTGAATTGCTATGGCAACGTGTAGACGAGCACACGTGACATATACACAGAGGCTTGCAGCTGGGAGCAGTTCTGCAGGTTCCAGAGCTTCTGATGTGCTCCTGCGAGTTTGAAGGACTAGAAGACTATGTCACCAGGGGTGAGTAGGCTCAACTGGCATCGGAGCGATGGGGGCAGCACTATGAACCACAGCGTGCATCCTGTTTTCTGACCCTAGACCATGCTTCCATGCATTTCTGCTATTTACCAGCTACATTGTGTAATAGACATAACACATGTAATAATGACCAGCTTTCATAGATTTCTCCTTTCCTTTTGATGCTTACTGAATTAGGGTCAGACATGTTTCTAGCATATGCCAGAGGCGTCCACGTAGGCATTTTGTTGGCACGGGCAGTTGTGTTATATAAAAGCGAGAAGAGCTGGTGTAATTGCTCCTATGTAACTGCTTCCCATTACATCTTGAAGCAGACAGGCAGGGTCATTTTAATGGGCTTTACTGTCTAAACACCATTCCTCACCACACTCTGTATTGTACTAATACGTAAGCAGTCAATGCTCTTGCGACTAGAAAAGGTCAATGACTGACTCCATTGATTAGCACTATACTTCTGACTGTAATTGACATTATCGCCGCTAATTAAATCCAGAAATACAATTAGATACATGTAATAAATAAACAGTGTTACATGTGCAGCAACATAGTAAATGCATAATATCTGCATATTTATCCGTAGCTCCTTCAGGCTCCTGGATTAATACTCTGAAAGTGTTAGGATAGTATCCCTCACTCCATGCAAAGGTTAAATGGACTCCTCTTTCCGTACTCCATACACACTCAAGCTGGTGAGGCCCAGTGACTTTCTCCAGCAGTGTGAAATCATCACATCGCTGTTATTTTTATGTTATTGAATGACAGGGGTAATATCAAGGTGATATTCACACGTGACAGATTTGTAGACGAAATTTCAGCAACTGAAAATCATTTCCATTCATCTGAATAGGGTTGCTTTGGCATCAAGCATTTGATTTTCTGCAAGTCCCATTCAGATAAATGGAAGATGTGAAGTTACTCTTAAAGAAGCGGTATGTAAATGAATATAATAATACAAATTCCTTATTCTTCAGATACATTGTTTTTGTCAATGGGATATTTTATATGTTGGTGTTTACCTGGTTTATAGATACAACTTACTAAGATTTACCAAACAAATTATCTATATATATCTTTGTCTTAGTTGTCGCCAAAGTATCTATGTCTTTCTGGTTATTGCACATACTATAAGATTATAAGAGAAATATTTGTCAGTTCCTTGGAGACAGGGCCCTGGCTAAATAACTGTTAAAGTCTCTTCTGTTATTTTATACACGTAGCAGAGCTGAATTTGTCATTTAACTCTGGAATTGCATTGTTTATAGGAAAAAAAATATTTCAACATATTTGCCTGCAGTCCTGTAAAGCCACACACCACAAACCCTGCATTGTTTCAGTGGTGTCATAGATTTGTATTCATTGTGATTAGCTGGAAATTGCGACATACAAAATTGCAATTGTCATGGTACACTTGAACCTGATGAAAGGGTCTATATACTGCCTCTTTGGATGTAGGGGAATCCGTTGGTGGGCCCTTAGACATTGTGGACTTCTCTGACAGGCCTGGGGCTGCTTTCTTTTTAGGGAGAAAGGGAGATGAAGAGAGGCAGAAAGCAAGAGGCAAAGTTCAGGAGTCATGTGCAGTACCTATAAGGTGGACGACAAGAATGAAATCCAATGGAGGGCCCTAAGTATCAACTCCACTTGGGGTCCCTAAATATTAACTCCACTGGTGGGCCCTAAGAATCAACTCCACTGGTGGGCCTTAAGAATCATCTCCACTGGTGGGCCTTAAGAATCATCTCCACTTGGGGTCCCTAAAAATTTATTTCACTGGTGGGCCCTAAGAATCAACTCCACTGTTGGACCCTAAGAATCAACTCCTCTGGAGGGCCCTTAGAATCAACTCCACTTGGGGTCCCTAAAAATTAACTTCACTGGTGGGCCCTAAGAATCAACTCCACTGGTGGGCCCTAAGAATCAACTCCACTGGTGGGCCCTAAGAATCAACTCCACTGGTGGGCCCTAAGAATCAACTCCACTAGTGGGCCCTAGGAACCAACTCCGCTGGAGGGCCCTAAGAATCAACTCCACTGGAGGGCCCTAAGAATCATTTTCACTTGTAGACCTTTGCACCCTAGTCTGACACCTTCTGTAAGGATCTCCGCTCTGAGACCCCAAGTTTGCCTAGTTTTTATATATGACTAGTTGCATTAAGTCACACTCGGGCATATTTACTATTGCTGTCTAACAGCATACAAGTAGACAGGCTGTCGTGTTTTTATGTATATTTTTGCATCAGTGTTTGTAAGCGAAAACTAGAAATGGATCCAAAATCCAAAGAGGCATTAGCTTTTACGTAACCCTTTTTACTGTGTAGGTTTCTTTCCTGTTTTTGGCTTAAATTATGGCTGCAAAATGCACATGAAAAAACACTGGGTGGACCCAGCCTCAAGATGTGCCAGATGCCACAGTATATATATAAAATATATATATATATATTATATATATATATATATATATAATATATATAATAAATATATATCTATAATACTCAGTCCGCTCCTCCAGCTCTATAAAATAATGCTGGCAAATCAGACTGTGTATTCAATGCGATATATGAAAGGTTCCAGTGGAGTAAAATCCTCTAGAAATTTTTATTCATCCACAAATTTAACAAATATCACTCGGGTAGTGATCACACAGTCTACATGTTTCAAGCCACGTGGGCTCTTCATTAGGCAGTGAGGATCGCTCACCTCATTTTCATAAAATACAAGTGAGAACCGATCACTTGGTATGATGTGTCAAATGACATCACTACACTCCAAGCAAAATAAGTGCAGTGAATCAAAACGTGTGCAGCCAAGGACAGAGGTTAACCTATTATCTACCTCAGGACTATTCTAGTGGATGACTGATTCACACACCATGATTTAATACTAGTTAGAACTGTAGCTTATATTGCTATATTATTGTCTTTAATAGATATATAGTAAATCATTTTTATTATTCAGTCCTGCTGGAACTCTGGGATCTATATTAAAAATCCAAAAGACCTCCATCCGTTTAACCAGATGACTCCAATCCCCTCCCACTTCTGGACGTTTTACTCCCTCTATACCAAAAAAGTGAAGTATTTAGTTTCTGCATTATGATCCTGTACAACGTGTCTAACAGCACCTGACTTTTCCAACTGTCTGTTTTTAATACCTGTCACATTTTTCACAATCTGCGTTTAATTTTTCGGATAGTACAACCTATTTTCCGCAAGGAAAATATCCCCTAGAGCAGGGGTGTCAAACTCATTTTCACCGGAGGCCACATCAGCCTCACAGCGTACCTTAAAGGGCCGACATCATTTTAAAATTGTATAAATGGAACGTCTCCTTGACAGTTAAATGACCTATTAAGAAGAAGTTACATTTGTACAGTATTAGGCCATGTTCACACGGCTTATTTCACAACGGATTTGCAGCCGTATTTACGGCCGCAAATCCGTTGTGAAATCAGTTACAAACAAGTAACTGGCAGTTTTACATTGATTTTAATGGGAAATACATGTCATCGTTCAGACGACACTTATTTCCGTTCCGGATTGCCGCCGCAGATTGCAGCCGCAAAACGGCCGGAAAAACAATGTGCACGTCAATTATTTCTGGACGGATTCACCACCTATAATGAATGGGGATGGTGAATCCGTCGGGAAATCAGTTCCAAATACGTGCCACACTTAGTGGCAGTTGTTTGAAACTGATTTTCACCTGATTTCAGAACGTATTTACGATCGGCAATCCGATGTAAATACGTTCTGAAATAAGCCGTGTGAACATAGCCTTACTGTTATAATTAGCCCTTTTACGGATGTGGCGATACCAGTTATGTGTAACTTACTTTTTAAATTTTGTTTTATTTTTTAAAATCCCAAAAGGAGGTGATCATTGGGCATGCAGCAAATCATGTCAATGATACAAAAAAAAAAAGAACATTTCTGGTCAGTGTTTTACACCACATGGGAGACATTTCTGTTACTGGGAGGCCATTGACATGTCATTAATGACTATGTCCCTGGTAATCACTGAGATACTGTGGAAACCGTACCCCAACATATATTATGGTGTAGCAATAAAGAATAATAGCACACATGTATCCAAATAAGACTTTATTTGCGCTCTTTTTCTCCATCCTCCATATTTTCCACCATTATATATGTTGGAATGCGGTTTTTCACAGTTTCTCAGTGGTTACCAGGGACGTAGTCATTAATGATATGTCAATAGCCTCCCAGTAACAGAAAAGTTTCCCATGTGGTATAACGCAGTGACCAGAAATGCTCATATTTTTCTATTATTGGGACATAGCATTCATGGAATATTAAAAAAAAAAATGTTTTAACTTGTCTTGCAGACAGCAGACAGACTGCATCCAAGGAATAACGCTTGTCCCCTGGATGCAAACTGGCTGATACCTGCGAGAATGAGTATATTTAATAAGTGCCCACTTAATGATGAGACATCAGTGCCGACTACTACTAGTGGCACAGTGCCACTAAACATCCAAAACACACATGACCACAACAATAATTATAAAAAAAAAAAAAAGAAATATTTTATTTTTATACAGGCTGTTGGGCCAGGCCCACTGCTTGGCAGTCGGCAGCTAGTATGAGTGAGAGACTGAACTGCCAGTCTGCCACTTGCCCACTATACTTAATATCACACAGCAGGGGGACCAACCTCTGGCCTGGCTCACCTCCTGGCCTAATCGTGTTTGTCTTCCAGGTCTGGCACAGGGATTGAGAAAGCTTGAGGTCCCTGTCGCAGTGATGGTGTCAGCACTCAGGCAGGGAGGTGATGAGGCTCTCAGGAGGTAAGTTACTCGCCTTCTTGCTCCGCAGAAGATGGCGCCACATAAAAGAGGAGGGACGAATGTGGGCGGGAGATAGCAGCAGCCACTAAGTGCAGCTGATGCTTAGTAACATGATCGCTGCAGCAGTCATTTCGGCTTTGCTCAGAAAGATGTGCCGGGCTGCATAAAACAAGGTGGAGGGCCGGATTCCGCCCGCGGGCCTTGTGTTTGACACTCGTGCCCTAAAGGATAGCCAAATTTTCTGATTAGTTAGTCTGATGTATAAGCTAGGAGATATGTAACTAGCTAAATTCTTATTGCGCATAGAAACACATTGAAAACCTTCTTCAAGTATTTGAGACAAACTTACGTCCTGTCTCAGGAACGGCAGATATTTAAAGAACAATTTTTTGATATCTGTAAAATCCCAACTAAAAGACGTGGAGAAGACAGCACCATGTTTAAATCCCCTGACCCTATGGGGAATTTCGGTAGCAGGGCTTGCCTAATTCTTTGAGCTACATTCAATTTGCCCGTTCTTAGGATCCACTCCGGGTACTATCTATTCCTTTATCTGTCATCTATTGTCTCAATCTCATTTATGTAGTCCACTTCCTTAGTACAGGCTCCCTTGGCCCTATAATATTCACCTTTAGGTGTTACTACTATTATGCGGGTGACAACTATTTGCTCTCAGTATCGTGTTATTTGAGTCTGGTTTTTTATAGAGTCTCTGCACTATTTTGGAACCACATAGTTGTTGGTTTTTCAGTGAGTCCCGATGGATCTTACCCGGTTTATACTCTATTAATATCTCCTGTAAGTTTAATATCCAGAAGCACCATAGAGACTTTATTCATTGCACTGGTAAACCACAGGTTGCAATCATTAAGGTTAATATAGTCCACAGCTTTTTGTCTGGACAGTACATCACAATCCCAAACCATCAGATAGTCATAGAAGGGATTAGTATTACTATTCAATGATCTCATTTCCCACCACGACATAAATAAATTAACCAATGGATATAAGTATGAACTGTTGCAATTCTGGGCCATAGGTACTATGGCTATCTGGGCTGGATCAGGATGGATAGATGCATAGGAGACTAAAACATCGCAGGTCACCCAAAAGCGATGTTTAGTCCAAGGGAAATCAGCAAACGCCTATAATACTGCTTTGTTGTTTTTGACATATCCTGGGCTACGTTGAACCACGGGCAGAAGGTGTCTGTCTACCCATGAACTTAATCCTTCCCCTACTGTCTAGGTTCCTGCTATAATCGGTCTTGATTTTGGGGGAAAAGCTGGTTTATGGGCTTTGGTGGTTGTGAAGAAAATTGACTAAAAATGACAGACCTCTCTCCAACCTAATCTAGTCAGAACACAGCTTCCCCCACCACAGGACAAGCTCAATTTACATGTTAATCAGCACAGCTCTCTTCCCCAATGCCTCTGTAGGAAGTCGCCACAGCATGGGATCAACCCATGAAAGGATCCTCATGTAACCTAATTAGCACTGAACAAATGCTGGTCCAAGCTCGCAAGCCTCAAAGACTTTGCTCAATCCAACCCAGTTGTGTCGTCTCCGATATTTCATATCGATTTATAGGCGACCAGCTCATAACTGGTCCATGGCGAGTTCATATCTCAAAATATGGAACTCTCCCGCACGCACATTCCCATTTCAGGTTTCCAAGGCGCAGGGGGACTGAGATATCCACAACCGGACCCCGAGAGTCCATAAGATAGGCATGTCTCATATCCAGGCGTTGGGTAAATCCAGCCGGTTCTGATGATGCTGCCGGCTCGGTTCTGTGCCAAGGCCCTGCCGAGTTATAGTCCATTTTTGGGTTTGTATCAGAAACTGCCTGAACTGAGTGGGAGGAGTTCATAGGCCGTCCCAGAGGTGTGTAGGGGGCGGCCACGTGGGCTGTCCCCTCACAGATATAAGCCAAAGCCAGGGGTGGCTCTTTCTGTTGATCCAGGAGGGGGGCCACCTAAGAACAGTTCCAGGACATCCGCACGCAGCAGCCAGGCCACATATGTCCCCCATGCGGCCGGGCCCCAACCAACAAGGTAACTTGACTTATTTTAACTGCCTTTTGTCTGTAATCCATAATTGTATTTGCACCTCTCTCTGACCTGTATATTATTATCCATCTTGTACATATTACCTGTCTAGTGTGCCCTTCAAGGCTAATTAAATCTATAAACTTTAATCTGAGTTAGTCTGTCTTGATCAACGGCCTCACACGCCTAATTCTCGGTCTATAGTATATAGCTACCCAAGGGTTGGTTCCTGACCCTGCTATAAGTCGGTAACGGACCGGTCTTATAACTAAACGAGCGAACTGGTGGCAGCATTGTTGTTTCCCTGTGCCAGTGTGGGCAAGGGTTAACAGTGGAACAGTATCTGGCTGACCTTGAGCTCCCCCTAGTGGGCAGCGCAACGTCGAGATACACCCCAAGTCAGGCCGTCGTCCCTCAAGCGGGCCGGCGGACTAGGCTGTTTTCGTCACATATTGGTGGCAGCGGTGGGATCAAGACAATAGTGTTTGTGAGTGCGCGTGCTGTACTCCCAAATACTAAGGACTACCAGCAGTGGTTTTTGCTGCTGGGGTCTTAAGATTAACTCAGCACTAGACCAGTCAGAGTGCAAATACAAGGTAACTTGACCTATTTTAACTGCCTTTTGTCTGTAATCCATAATTGTATTTGCACCTCTCTCTGACCTGTATATTATTATCCATCTTGTACATATTACCTGTCTAGTGTGCCCTTCAAGGCTAATTAAATCTATAAACTTTAATCTGAGTTAGTCTGTCTTGATCAACGGCCTCACACGCCTAATTCTCGGTCTATAGTATATAGCTACCCAAGGGTTGGTTCCTGACCCTGCTATAAGTCGGTAACGGACCGGGCTTATAACTAAACGAGAGAACTGGTGGCAGCATTGTTTGTTTCCCTGTGCCAGTGTGGGCAAGGGTTAACGGTGGAACAGTATCTGGCTGACCTTGAGCTCCCCCCTAGAGGGCAGCGCAACGTCGAGATACACCCCAAGTCAGGCCGTCGTCCCTCAAGCGGGCCGGCGGACTAGGCTGTTTTCGTCACATATTGGTGGCAGCGGTGGGATTAAGACAATAGTGTTTGTGAGTGCGCGTGCTGTGGTTAAACAGGGATCAGTGGATTTTTTATCCCTATATATTCCTTCTGGTTGTCATTAATTGCCCTCATACATAGCCCTTCTTGTAGTAATTTATCCAACTTTTTTTGTATTTTGGCTGCAGGATCTCCTAGCAGCCTACGGCATGTTGTTATATCTTCAAGTACCGCTAAGGCTAATATTTCATACAGTGCCACATCCAGCACTACAGTGGAACCCCTTTGTCTTCCCCCCTAATAATTAACTTAGTATTGTTTTTAAATCATTTGTTGCTTTATATTGCTCTTTTGTGAGATTTGTGCTTTTGTTATTAATAATTTAGATTGTTTTTTTTTTTTTCTCACTTCCCTTTCCATAGTATTTTGGAAAGCATCCAAGGCAGACACCCTGGATTTGAGGGGTAAAACTTGGGGTCTTGCACTGCATGCTGGATGCCTACTCTATTCAGGTGTCAATACCACTCTCCTCATTTAATACCTGCAGATTTACTAGCAATAATTCTATATTCAATGTGACAAGTTCTTGTTCATCTACAGACAAAATCCCATAAAAAATAGCAAACAATGCTGGAAACCCGATAGACTCTACTACAGTCCATCAGGCAGTTTCAGTGCTGTTATTTTTATTGTTGTGATGGAGCAGAAAAACAGAAATAATAGCACAGATGTAAAGAAGCCCTAAAAGGGATAATTTCAAGGATTAAATAAACAGTAGTGATATGATTTTGACCCTAGTAGCAAGTTTCACTAATATAATGACATCCCTGTTGCCACTAGGGCACAACAGTATTAACAGCAGCAATTACTGGAAAGCCATATGTATGGACCACAAGAATCATGTGTGGTTTTCAAACAATTGGTTGAAAACACTGTTGTAACCTGTTATAAGTCTTCGTAAATCCAAAGTGTCCCAGCACCAAAAAAAGCAATTATAATCAATTGTGGCTTAGTAGTGGCTACAACTAAGAGCGCTGTCGGCTCAAATCGCATCAGAACGGAGTTTTGTGAATCTATGATAAAGGTTCACAATTTTAATGCTCTTTTTGGTGCTGGGACACTTTGGTTTACATGGTACCTTTTGTCTAGATGCCTGATGGACGTAACCTTTGCACCTCTTCCATATTATAGATTTGTTACTGCTATAATTATTATCGAGGATATGAGATGCACTAGTCCACTTTTTTTTTTCCTATTGACTTATGACGGTGTTATTATTTTGTCATATGGTGTGCATGAAAGTCATACACATGTCTGCGTATAGTGGCTAACCAAGCTTCTGTGTTATTTATGGGAAAAAATTGCAAAAATGTATCTTTACGTGATGTATGAAGTCAATATTACAATTTCTGAAGTGTTTGCTTTACTCTTATTGTAAGCTAATTAATGTGATATCACCATGAGTTGTGCTCATGACAAACTAAACCCTGCTTATAAATCTTGGGTCATCTCATGTCATGAAGCAAATTTTCATTGGGCGGAAACAATTGCTTTCATACCATAGAAAGTTCATGACCATCATTTCCCATGAGCTCATTACCCATCATCGCATTTGTAGGACAAATTAGACGCAACTGAATCCATTCACTGCTCTTCTGTGATTTCTGGTCAATAGAGTTGATATTTTCTTGGGCATCATATTGCACATTCTTCATATGTTGCTGCTTATACCATTCTCCTGTGAGTTCACGTTTACTGTTTACCAGTAAGAGCAAGTCATGTCCAAATGCCGAGTAAAAATTAAAATAATGAAAACTGACACAAATGCTCAAGAAAATCACACAGCCATGGTAGAGCATGTAGCAGCCCAGCGAGCTCTGTTTTTATACATTATAATGCTCCGCTGCATTGATGGAATACGAGACCTGAGCCCCTTGAACACTAACAGTTTAGTGCTTATGGTACACAAAAAAGAGGCCAGGTAGTGGCATTGGCATAAAGCTACCCAAAGGAGTGCCATATGTTGTTCATAGTCTGGAAACTAATTTGGGTTAACAAGGGAATAACACAGAGTCTACAAACTGCATACAAATCGCGGACACCAAGCAATATTGTTATTTAAGGGCAATGCCTCTCTGTTTTACTCCAATGTGTTTAGTTTATGATGTTCTAATGCATTAGGCTGTGAGTGTAATATTAAAATTAGCTGGCATACAATGTAATGTGCAGGTACCAGCTGCTGAAGATATGGCACTAAAGCTGCAGTTTAGAATTGGTTAAATGAATTTTATATCTTAGGAAATAACATTTATAACAATTTCCTTGCTTGCTTCTATTATGTGCGATGTTCTATTCACAAGTGTGTTTCAATAACAGGGGACTACATTTTCTGCTTCCCTTTTAGCCCTCCAACCTACAGATTTTTTTTCTACAGCCTGTGTCTTCTATACAATCAGCAAAATGCAGTCTACCAGCTTCTATTATGCTGACAGAGGGCAAGAGAAGTTGATTTTATTTTCCTGCTGCTGTATCATAGAAATGTTCCTGCTTGTGAATTGAGCAGCTTCAGTAATATACCATATCTATTTATTATATGGAAGTTGAGTTGCACCAAAGGTGACCCTAGTCAGCAAACACTGCGGGGTCCAGAAGTATTCACACAGTGACGCAATTTTCAATACTAAGCCTCGCAGTGGATTTGAAAAAAACAATCAAGATGTGATAATATTCTTTCAGATTTATTTTAAGGGATTTAAGAAGAGTATTGCATCAATGGTTTAGGAAGTGTAGTTATTTTTTACATGGTCTCTCCATTGTGACAGGGTAAAAAAGTATTGGACAATTTACTGATAAACAGTTGCATGGACTGGTGTGAACAGACAGATTGAAAAAAAAAATTCTGATTCAGAAACTGTTAATGCAGTCATTTTGTTACACATAAACTAAATATGAAATAATCACATCCTGATTTTTTTGTTTCAAATAATTTTATGACAAATTTAAGGGGTTGTTTTGCCAATTAAATAAAAAAAATAATAAAATAAGGCTTACCTTACAGATACCCTTCCTTTACAACTTTTTCCAAGTCTATATATTGTATGCCCTATCTCCACATGGACATGTGAACACGGCAGACATTCACTAGCTGTAGTGGGTCACTATTGGGGCCATTGGTTGCCTTCAGTGTTCACAAGTCCATGTCACAAAGGACCAGGAAGTATGGAGACCAACAGGATCTAGGAAATGTTTAAACAGGAGTGTCCAAGACCAGTTAGATCATAAGGAGCATCTTAGTTATGAAGAAAAGGTAAAGGGGTGTTCTTGTTTCATTGATTAGCTTAAACATGTAGGCATAGGTAAATAAAGACTATTACCAAATACATTGCTGCTCTGTTTTTGCTTCTCTTCCGAGCTAGGAGTAGATCTTATCTCCTCCTTCTGTACACAAGTTTACCTAGTTACTGGCCACCTTTCTCTGCTCTTAAGGGCTGAAGCAGAGGTTGGGATGATGACTTAATCCCTGCTCTGTTCCCTATTTTGAAATACAAGAGGTTTACATTACTTACAAGCTGTATCCCTTTTAAAGCCCTCTAGTCTAGAGTACTACAATTTACAAGCCTTCTTCGCTCATGTCACTGTATCAGGATCAGCTAGGAATAGGAGAGCTGATATGCTAGTCAATGCTGCAGAACCACCCACAGCCTCACCAGGAAGTGTGAGTCTGAAGTTGACAATGGCTCTGTAGAACAGCATGGTGAGACAACCCCTTTAATGATTTAGGGTGACATGACAGAAAAGAGGCGCCTCCACGCCAGTTTTAAGGTGCATTAAATGAGTGTGTAGTGCGTCTAAATGATAGAACCTGTCAAAAGTCTGGCATCTGGTATACCCTGCATAGTAAAATTGATTAATCTAATCTAGGCGCATAGCAGATGGTTGGACATCCCGAGGGTATTGAGTACTTGCCAGGATCATATGGCGTCCTACTGGGAAGTGAACGAAGGCTCGGTGAATCCATTGACTGAATGGGATGCCTCCAAGGCGGTATTGAGGGGGGGTCCTGATTGGCGCTATAGCATCACACAGGGCTGAGTTAAGGACTGTAAGGGGACAACTAGAGGTTGAGCTATCAATGAAGGAGACAGATTTTGTAACCAACCCATTCCCATCAGCTAAGGAGGCTTTTTTGGCTGCCCAGCGGTCTTATACGCTACATTTGACTGACTATACCCAGAAGAGACTTCTCATGCAAAGAGACAATTTTTGTCGAGGGAGATAAGAACGGTAGAGCGCTAGCCTACCTGGCCCGGGCTGAATCGCCAGTGACAGTGGTGGCCAATGTGGTTGACAGGGACAGAATCGCCCACTCAGATCCCACTCAGATATGCGAGCAATTTGCTCTCTATTACAGGGAACTTTATGCCTCCAGATTGCAGGTCACAGATGGAGACATAGAACATTTTCTTAGTCAATTGAGGCTGCCATGCCTAAATGAGACAGAGGTAGAGGATCTGGCAAGAGATATATCAGCTGGGGAAATTGGTAGGGCTATAGGGAGATTAGCAACACACAAGACACCTGGGCCTGACGGCTTTCCAGCTGAATGGTACAAGTGTGATGTGGAACAGTGGGGTAACAGATTAGAAAAACTATTTGCGGCAGTGGCGGCGGAGGACTCCCTACCACCTTCCTTCTCTGAGGCGGTAATCACTATAATTCATAAACCAGGCAGGCCTCCAGAACAGTGTAGCTCTTATAGACCAATATCCTTGTTAAACTTAGATGCAAACATTTTGGCAAAGGTACTGGCCATGCGGCTCACTGATGTGATCCTCTCCTTGATTGGAGCGGAGCAATCAGGCTTCATGCCAGGAAGAACGACGGAGATTAACCTCAAACGGCTGTACACCAATCTTCAGGTGACACATGACAACGCAGGTAGGAGAGTGATTGCTGCCTTAGACAATGAAAAGGCATTTGACTCAGTTGAGTGGAGATTTATGTGGGTACTTCTGGCTAAGATGGGATTCCCGCTCACTTTCATTCAGTGGATTCGCCGGTTATATCTACGGCCTACCGCACGGGTGAGGGTGAATGGTCAATTGTCTGACCCCTTCCCGTTGGAGAGGGGCACTAGACAGGGGTGTCCTCTGTCGCCGCTGTTGTTCACACTCGTCATGGAGCCCTTAGCAAATATGATAAATAACCATGGAGGCATACAGGGGTGGCAAATTGCAGGAATAGAAGAAAAACTATCGCTTTACGCAGATGACATGTTGGTGTATTTGGGAGACCCGGGGAGCTCGTTGGAAAGCCTGCTGGAGGCGGTAGACACTTTTGGAGAATATTCAGGATTACCGGTAAACTGGTGTAAGTCCACATTATTTCCGTTGGACGTTTTTGATGCCACACTAGTGACCTCTAAATCCAGACTGCAGTTGGTTACACAGTTTAAATACTTGGGGATTATAATAGAAAAAGACATTTATAAATTTCTTGATTTAAATATCCTACCGGTGGTAAAGCAGACAGAAGTGAGGTTGAAAACCTGGACTAGCCTGCCCTTGTCACTCATTGGTAGGGTAAATATAATTAAAATGGTGATATTGCCCAAGTTTTTGTACTTGTACCGTGCGGCTCCGGTTTTTCTCCCTAGGTCCCATTTTGCTTTGATGGATAAGCTTTTTTTCTCGTTCCTGTGGGGAGGTACTACCCCGCGCTTAAATAGGGCTACCCTTAAGGCTCCATATGATGGGGGGGGGCTAGCATTTCCGGACTTGTACATTTATTATGTGGCGGTCCAGCTGGCACACATTGCACAATAGTTCCGAGATGGAGAAAACAATCCCGCCAATATTTTGGAAGCGGCGGTGGTGGGGTCCTTTGAAGGGCTCTCTAACTTGCCATATAGAGAGGGGCGTTGCGTGCAGCACTACTACACATCACTGATGAGTGCTGCTGTACACACATGGAAAATCTTTTTTCACCCGTATGGACATGGAGAGGAGAGTGGTGCGTGGTCCCCTGTCATTCCCTTGTGGTGTAATACGAAGTTACCGGAATTACTGAATTTGCCGGACTTTGGGTTCTGGGCGACGCGAGGGGTAAAATACCTTACCCAACTCTACAGAGAGGGCATCTTTCGGCCCTTTGGCGAAATGCAACTTAAGTTCCATCTTCCGAGGGGGTCCTTTTTTTAGATATTTGCAGCTGAGACACGCTTGTATGGCCCAATTTGGGGTAACACGGGTCCACCTCGATTATGGTTACTTAGAGTCCATCCTTAGGAGGGCAGTCCTTCAGAAACCGGTCTCTGCAATTTATAAGGCCATTATGAGTTGTCAGACTTCCCCACTGGAGGTCTCTCTTGCGAGGTGGCAACAAGATATTCCATCCTTGCCGAATGAGGCAATCTCAGAGCTGAAATCCTCCTGGCGCTTGTCAGTGTTAAGTGCCAGAGATCAGCTGATTCAAACAAAATGGCTCCACCGGGTTTATCTCACGCAAGTTAGGCTTTATCAAATGAAGTGTTTATCTACTGCGGTCTGCTCCAGATGTGGTGAGGAGAGGGGTACCTTTTTCCATATGACATGGGAGTGTCCGATCCTACAGAGTTATTGTTGAGAGATCCATAACTTCTTAAATCAGAGATTGGGTCTTCCTAACGTGTTTTCACCAGACAACAGTCTCTTGGGTCTGGTGCAGGAGCTGGTCCCTGGTAAAACTGAGCGCACCCTTTATAGACTTCTACTCTTCTATGCCAGAAAAACTATCCTTCTAAATTGGAAGCCTCCTAAAGTGCCCTCTCTAGAACAATGGAAGCAACTGGTGAATGCAGAGCTACCAAGGTATAAGACCACGTACGCCGCCAGGGGTGTCCCTAAGAGATTCTCGCTAGTCTGGAGTAACTGGATTACAGCGCTTACTGTGTGAACAGCCAAGAATGAATGTGGCAGATCAGGGATGGACTGGTATGAATGTAAGTAATGAATGAGACCTGTGAATATTTGTGACAGAAGCAATGGCAATATATGTGGGCAGAGGCGAGTGTGCTCGAAGATACAGAAAATATATTGGATTGCCTCAGCTAGTTCCACTGATAATGTATTGGAGTGTCTTTGCTGGTTTTTATTTTACGGGGGTCTATCCTGTCCTTGTATCTGTGACCCTGCCTAGTAGAGCCACTTCAGGTATATCAGTGATAACAGAAATAAGGACAGCTTAAGTGAAGTACTAGCTATAATATGAGTAAATTGATATATGTGAACTCTGTATTACCTATAACTAGTGTTGAGCGATTATTATCTACAAAGTTGAAATCGGCACAGTTTTTATGGTGATCGGATTTTTTAGATCATGCGATAATTTAGGTTAAAATCTGTGCATCATCTATTAAGATCGCGCCATTTTCGGCGCTTCCTGTCATTTTGGCGGCCAGCAAATCAGCTTACAGAATAGAGCAAGGTGAGATGTGTGTGCGACGTCATGACTGGGATGTGTATGGTGCGATTGGCTGGAAAAATCACATGACCTCGTTTTACATAGAACAGCGTTTCCTGTTCAGCCTCAGTGTCTCTCAGCGTCTCAGAGCAGAAGGACGTGCGCTCGCTTGTGTCCAAACAGCTCAGCGAAATTATTATATTTCTTCACAGAGAAACCTCTACTATTAGCTGTGATCCTTACAATTTAGTTAGATTAGAGATTGGAAGATTTTATGTAGTTAGGTAGAGAATTTTAAAGGAGCATCTACAGCTGTAAAGTCACGGGGGGAGCAGAGGGGGGGGGCCCCGCGGGCGAACACAGACAAGCTCTATAAAGAATACTGGATAAAGTTCACCAAGACTTAGTGTAGACATTGCACTGCAATATCTTTATTATTAACAGTTTTCTATTGAAAATATTTTTCCCGGATATTGGGCAGCCTGAACTTATAGGATACACATCTTTTCTAGTAACTGCAGGTCTCTTTTTAGGTGCAAAACTCCACTTTATTATCAGTATACATTTCAGATAGGTGTTCATTTTCAATTTTGCCCATTCCACCTTTGTTGATATATCCACCTTGCACTTAAATTTGAATCCAGCAATTTTATAGTCACCACAGGTGAATTGAAAGTGCCAAAAATATCTTGTATTATACGAATACATAACAGATACGTGTTTTTTGACTTTGGCGCAATACAGCTTTGTTCATTGAGTCAGGTTGCACTTAAATTTGAATACAGCAATTTTATAGTCACCACTGGTGAATTTAAAGGTGCCAAAACTATCTTGTATTATACGAATACATAACAAATACGTGTTTTTTGACTTTGGCGCAAAACAGCTGTGTTCATTGAGGCAGCTTGCACTTAAATTTGACTGCAGCAATTTTATAGTCACCACGGTGAATTGATAGTTGCCAAAAAAACCTTGTATTATCCGAATACATTTCAGATACGTGTTTTTTTACTTTGGGGCAGGCCAGCTTTGTTGATAGATCTACTTTGAAGTTAAATTTGAATCCAGCAATTTTGTAGTCACCACAGGGGAATTGATAGGTGCCAAAAATACCTTTTATTATCCGAAAACATTTCAGATACACGGTCATGCTTTGAATTTTTGGGGGCATTTTGCTTTGAAATGCAGCTATACTACAGGTCCTATTATAAAAAAAAAAATATTTCTAACAGACATTTGTTCTTCACAATTGTCCAAAGTGGCTCAAAGGTCATGCTTTGAATTTTTGGGGGCATTTTGCTTTGAAATGCAGCTATACTACAGGTCCTATTATAAAAAATGTTGTTTCTAACAGACATTTGTTCTTCACAATTGTCAAGAGTGGCTCAAGGGGGATGGTGCTGTCAGAAACAGGAATAGGTAGGACACTGTTAATGGACACATATTGCAAAATGACTTGTTTTTGCAAGATCTTTAACATAGCTATCAATCCCTGTATTGAGACAACCCATTTAATACAATTAAAAAAAGAGAAACAAAGACATGGTGGGATTCCATCCTATTTTAAAAATGTGTTTTCTAGAATTAAAATACTAAAAAACTTGCATGTACAAAATAGCTGGTAAAAAAATTCCTCTGAATTGTACAGGAAAACTTGACCAGATGTAGGTTATTCAGAGGACATGGAGTATGGAGCACGGACAGAGAACAAAGTACAGAGACAATTTCCTCCAGCACATTGAGTAAAATAAGAAAAAGAATGCCAAGAAAAAGGGCACCTGGGTGGAACAGGAGCGTTAACCACCAGTATTTCCAAGTGAAGCTCAATTGGTCCGCACTCATACGGAGGGGCAAGCGCTACCCAGGACAGGGACAGTATATGTCCAGTGAAACTAAAATGGTGGTTGAAAGACTCCTTTTTCCGGCACTTTTTAAATGTGGGGGTCATGCAGGTTTGGGGCTCATGCTGTGGCCCAGGACAGGTATAGTCAATGTCCAGTGAAACTAAAATGGTGGTTGAAAGACTCCTTTTCCCGGCACTTTTGAATCTGTGGGTCAGACAGGTTTAATGGTCATTCTGCGTTCCAGGACAGGGATATTCAATGTCCAGTTCAAGTAAGATGATGGTTCAAATCATACTGCCTTCTGGCACTTTTTAATTTGTGGTTGATGCAGGTTTAAGGCTCATGCTGTGGTACAAGAAAGGGATAGTGAATGTTGTGTGAGTTTTTTTCTGTGGCTTTTATAACCTAAGTGTGTTGCCTAAGATGTAGCACGTATCCATTTGACTGTTGTGGATGTTAATTCCAGCTTCTCCAGCCCTGTTTTGGGTGTAAGAATGAAGGTGTTGTTGCTCTCCCATAGACTTTAATGGTCATCGCTCATAATCGACTGCTCACTATCGACTATCTTGTCGATGATGGTCGACTATCGACCATCGACCGATGTCGATGGCCAACGCAATCGCTCAACACTACCTATAACGCTTCTGTGAAAGAATGTCTTAATGTGATGTGATGTGTTAAATTTTTTTTCTTAAAGAAAAGTTCATAAAATGTTTACAAATAAAGCCTTATGAAAAAAAAAAAAAATATATGCGCATAGCAACATGGAAACGAATAGCATATCATTGCTAGCATATTTGATGTGTCTACTGTCGGTGCATTCAAATGTGTTGTGCCTGGCGTATAATGCACCTAGTTTTGGTGTACTGCAGTTCATTTATATAGAGAATAGGGCGCTCACAGTTTTTTGGCATAAATACACCGAAAAAGTTTTGCAGCCATAATGGAACAAGTCACCCTTAAACTTTAGTCTTGAGAAGAGATGTTAACGGGAGATACGATTAATTTATATAAGTACATAAATGGCCCTCACAAAAAGTATGGGAAAACTATTTCATGTAAACCCCCTCAAAAGAAAATTGGATACTTCCAATGTCTGGAGAAAAAAATGTTTTATCTCCAGAGGCAATAAACCCTATTTGACATAAGAACTGTAAATCTGTGAAATAGCCACCTCAGCAGCTGGCCACAGCAGGAACAGTTGAGGGTTTAAGGAAAGGATTAGACAATTACTTGCAACAAAATAATATCAGTACTTATGTAGACGTATAAAGTTCTTGTTAGAATGTTGATCTAGTCTGATTGCCATTTGGGATAAGGAGTTAAAAAATTCTTCTAGAGCAAATTAGTTCATGCATTATCAGATTCTGGATCAACAGGGGGAAACAAAGTTTTGAAAATACCTATCTTTATCCCTTTATCCACATCTTCTCCCCACCCTTGGTTGAAATTGATGGTTTTTTTTCAACTTCACTCTCAACGAGAAAAGCAATTCAAGAGCTTATTAAGGTAAAGAAATAGAATATTATTCAATGATCAAGTCAAGCATGAAGGCAAAACTAAAGGCAGAAAAAACCACTAACAAATTGTAACAAAATGTGGCTGCAATAAAGCATCTCAATGCAGAAATTGAACATTTAGTGTTGCAATGAGAAATTTAACATGCTTGTATATATTTGACATCTGCATGGTTAACTTTATAATAAGCATGAACAGTTGTGAGTGTGCTGGTTCTCACAAAGTGGCATAAGGCCTGGTTCACATCTACATTGCAACTTCCGATCAGAGCTTCTGTTGCAGAGGCGCCTCTGGATGTGTTACATAATGAACAACAATGGCGGCCATTGGACCCTATTGACCACAATGTAGTCCCTCTGGTTTCCGCCATGATGTTAATTGAAAAAAATAGGGCTGCATGCGTTATTTTGAGGTAATCTGCAACAGAGATCCTGGCTGCAACTTCAGGCATAATTTGGTGATACAGTAGGTTGGGATGGTGCTATCTCTCCCAGTTTATGTCCTCTGTAATGAGCTCCGCTTCAAGGCTTAGCTTCCACAATCTCTGCACTGTGGCAGCGATAATCACTTTGATGACTCAGACATCACATATATCACACTTTTGTTTCAGGAGTCCCCTGGCCTTAGCATTATTTCCTTCTGTATCACTGTCATTAAAAGGAATGTGTCATCAGAAAATGATTTAATTTGTTGTTTTTATTTTAAACATTTTTTTTAGAATTTTTTTTATTTTCCATAGCAATATTTAAAAAAAAAAAACTGAAATCCTGCAGTTTTCACTTTGGTCATAAGGCCTAATAATAGTCTGACATTTCATGTTTTGTAGAGAAAACTTTTCAGCAGTCTCCCTATTATCAGCAAAGGTAGGGTTACACTGAAAGGTGACATCAATGTGTATAAATAACACAGGATCCACCATTCATAGTAGGATATGTCACAGCTCCACCTCTCCTCCTCCCTGCACACTGACTTCTTCTCAGGTCACAGAGCATGACTAGAAAACTCTCCTATAAAAGGCAACGGGTCTGCTAATGTTCACAGGCTCTTATTTCCATAAAACTGCTGTAAAGACTTTCTCTAAAAACTTTTAAAGGTAGCTCAGGCAAGATGAGCAATTTAAAAAATCTACAGTCATAAAATAAAAACTGCTAAGAAAAAAAAAGAATATGTATTACAATCTTGTTTTAAATAAAAAAAAATGGAGATGTCCATTCATATGGACAACTAAAGAATTTGTTAATCCCATTGATAAGAGAAGATTTGAGATAAGTCAATTCATCAATTGTAAAACCAAAGGGGTGATTTATGGGGCTGTGTACCTGCCCCAGATCTTTTGTGGGAAAAACCATACAGGAGTTTCGTCGTCGGATCTCGAAACATTCTGAGTATTAAAACTAGAGGTGACACCCCCCAAGCGAACAATTTTGGAAGTACATAATGGTGAAATAGAGGTGCTGAAATTCTGGGGCATCGGTGTGAAAAAGCTAGGGGAAAGAAAGGGCGTTCTGGATGTAGTTTTGTTATAGGAAGAGGCAAGATGGATATACAGACTCAATACATTGAACCCCAATGGCCAAAAAGGGAAGGCTTTTCATTTTTTCAGCATTTATTTAAATCTTTGCTGATTCCCTATATAATAATTTTTTAAGAAACATGATATATGTGATTAAGTACGGTTAGTGGATATAGCACAGTTGAATATATGACTATAGAAACATCAGAGTTTACATACATTTTGTCCTCCCTCCCCTCTCCCTCCTGCCCCCCTCCCCCTGCCTCTCTGTTGTCCCTCATTTTCACTGTGTCTTGTAATGATGATAGGTATTGATCACGTGAGGCCACGGTTTCTATTTAACAAATTGGGATATATGTATATTGCTTCTGTGCATGGAGGGGTTTGTTGGCGGCTGAGTCGTATGGTATGTGCGCTCGCGTTGTTGTGGCGAGACGCAGCCCGGGAGTAGAATACTATCTATTCATGTATATATTCATCTATGTATAGATTTATTGTTTCTGCTCGCTGCATTGATTTTGTGCTAACTGTATATATAATATATGGAGTATAGTTGTATGCAGATGCAATAGCGTTTGAAGATACTAATATTTTTGCATGCTCCAATTGTGACATATTTAATTAGGTGGCTAGCCATGACCTGTGAGAGAGAATCTTCAATGGGGAAGGTGTGAGGTGAAACTGCAGGAGGGAGGGCAGACTAACCATAGAGCCTGCAGCTTTATTAAAAATTTAATATAATATTTACAAAGTAAAAAAAGAATGGTTTATGGAAATAGTCTGAGGGCAATAGTGGGACAGTACAATAGAGTATGTATTTAAAAAAGGCTTGCAGCTTTATTAAAAAGAATTGTATATTAGATATATAGGAGAAGTGCTTTTTGGAAGATAATATGACAATAGTGTACAATACTTATATTCCCAATGAATATGCATATTAGACATGGAAGAGAAGGGGTTTATGGGAGTTGATAAAGCTGGTAGTGTGCTGTGGAATGTAACACCTATTCCCGCTTAGTCCGTTCTAGGTGAGCCACGCAGTTGCAATAATATGAGAGAAATGAGACGAAGCCCATCACAGTCAGGGCTGAGGGTGTCTGTTGATGCAATGCGTTGGCCATGGGGAGTACGGTAAGAAAGGGGGGCAAGCCCGTTATGGAGATGGCGAATTTGTCTGAGGATGTTGGTGTATGAGAGCATGGGGGCAGCTTTACAGCACATTATATGAGTGTTGCGTGCAGGAGAGCGGAAGGGGCATGGGTTTTTGTGGATTCTGTGATGGCTAATTGGTGAGCACCTGAATAGGGTGTGTACCTAACATGATTTAAAAGGAAGTGAGCTTAGACCACATGTGATCGGACCTCTAACCCCTGATGAAGCCAGGTTAGCTGGCGAAACATGTTGGGGAGGGTTTAGATTTTGACGTTTTTAAATTGTGATTTCTCACCTCTGTTTAGAAGTGTCACCTGCTGCAGAGGGTGTCACAAGGGGACCTTATTTGTTTAGTAAATTGCTGTATATATAAGGCTTTCCTGTTAATAGGTGGTGCTCCACCAGACTTGATAATAGAAAAGGAGCTATTCCTTCTTTCAGAAGCAAAAAGGGTTAAATGGTGAGGTTAGAAATCAGGTTTTTAAATAGTGTGTAAAAGAGGTTAAGAGTTATACATAATAAAAGTTACATTTTAGTGTTTTACAGATTGAGAACTGATAGAGTTTAAGTTTGCCTATGACAAAATAGTAAATATAGTGATCAAAAGTCACTCTCTGTTCTCTTGCGAGATTCCCAATTTTTTGGAGATTATGTGACAACCATACAAAGACCACAAAATCACAGTATAGTAATATAGCAAGTAAACATTTCACAGCAGCATCACAGGGTGGCAACAGAACAAATAGCCATGACTTGTTGGTATTTTTAAGAAGCATTAGTCAAAGTGAGATTCTTGTAACAGTTCAGTTTAACCTATTTCACCCTACTTACATATGTGTTCATTTTTAATGCATGTCTCTACTTTCTACTAAGGTTTCTTTCTATATCTTTCATATACACACTTCTAGCCTTCTTTCATTATGTGGCATATGAAACCAGAGGCTGATTGTGATAGCCCAGCTCCATGTATTCCTCTTTGCGTGTAAGCAACCAGATGTACATGTAAGGAAAAAAGAAGCAAACAGCGTTTTACTAAGCACCTGACAGCCACTTTTCCAAGTATTTTTAATCCTTGAAAACATAAGACTATTATTTTGATGTCCTAAAGGCCAGGGATATAAACCTTACTACATATCACCAAAGAAGAAACATACAGTAGATTGATTTTCTTTGTCTGTCATTAGTAGTGTTGATCGAACTGTTCTAGAAAAGTTAACTTCTAGTAGAACTTCTCGAATTTTTAGAACTCGAACCGAACATTTTACTGTTCGTTCGAGTAACGTTCTAGTTCTAGTTCGACACACCATTTTCAGTTTTGTTTTCAGCAGCTTTCTGCACTTCTGCATCCAATCACCTTTCTATACTTTTGGCAGCCATCCAATCAGTGCAGGGCACAGAGAAGTGTCAAAAACATCATCACTGAGGTGTAGGGCTCTCATTGGCTGCTAAAATCATATGACCAGGTTATATATATTTCACTGTATTGTGTTCTGAACACCATTTTCAGCTCACTCTCTGTTCTGTACTGACTGCTCTTAGATAGCATTTTCCTCTCCGTAGACATCAATAATTAGGCAGTTTGGTATTGCTGGCTGCATCTTTCCTACACCCAGAAACTGTTATTTAGCAACAGTTGCAGGCTCACATAATGCCTAACTCTTATATACATGGATGTATATTATACAGAGTACTTGGATTTGCTAAATCATAATCAGTGCCCAAAAGTTTAATTTGTTCAGTTTTGGGGGGGGTTCAGTAATTGTATAATTGTCAAAGGGGCTTTTGGGCCCCTTCATGATGCAGGGCCCCATAGCAGCTGCTACCACTGCACCTTCTATAGCTATGCCCCTCCTTGCAAGCTGTCCTCATCTTTTCGGTTAGCCACTGAAAGGAATTAAGTATTTTAGCCTCTCAATTTTTTTCTGTCACTCTTAGAGCCATATTTTCTTCACCAAGTTGTTCCACTTATCCAGTTTACTGTTATGGATGGTAATTCCAGCTTCTCACCTGTTTTGGTATAAAAATTAACCAGAACATCTTCTCCCATAGACTTTAATGGTTCGAGTTCCACTAGCACTTCGAACCAAACTCACAAAATTTCGAGGTTCTAATCGAACTAGAACATTTTACTGTTCGATCAACACTAGCCATTAGCCTTCTGTTACCTATTAAAAAGGTAAATGAATAAAACAGCTGATGGTTGGGAAGTTTCAGCAGCTGAATGATTTGGGTCCAGCTGCTGAAATCCTTAGCAATCAGTTGCTTTTCCCAGGAAAAATGATGAGCCACCAAACATTAGATCATGTAATACACTGCACACCAAGTCTACTGCAGTGAAACCTGCCAGTGGCATTTTTTTGTCACAGTTTCTTTTAGTCATATTTTTGTGTGGGGTTTCTGAAAAAAAAAAAATAGGATGTAGAAGTCTATAATTTTTATTGTAGGTACACTTCAACGGTGAGAAACAAACTCCAAAAATAATAAAGGACATCACATTGTATGATGGCTATATAATTAATTTTCATTTTATTGATTTTATTGCATGAAATAAGTATTTGATACAATAGAAAAACAGAACTTAATTTTTGGTACAGAAACCTTTGTTTGCAGTTATTGAGGTCAGACATTTCCTGTAGTTCTTAACCATGTTTGACACACTGCAGCAGGAATTTTGGCCCACTCCTCCATACAGATCTGTCTGTGGAATTTTCGATTGGGTTCAGGTCTGGAAACTGGCTAAGCCACTACAGGACCTTGAAATGCTTCTTACGGAGCCACTTCTTAGTTGCCCTGGCTGTGTGTTTCGAGTCATTGTTGTGCTGGAAGACACAGCCATGACTCGTCTTCAATGAGGGAAGGAGGTTGTTGGCCAAAAATGTTGCGATTCATGGCCCCATCCATCCTCCCTTCAATGCGGTGCAATCGTCCTGTCCCCTTTGCAGAAAAGCAGCAAAGTATGATGTTTCCACCCCATGCTTCACGGTTGGAATGGTGGTCTTAGGGTTGTACTCATCCTTTTTTCTTTTTCCAAACAAAGCAAGTGGTGGTAAAACTAAAAAGTTCTATTTTGGTCTCATCTGACCACATGACCTTCTCCCATGCCTCCTCTGAATCATCCAAATGGTAACGGGCAAACTTCAAATGGGTTTGGACGTGCTGGTGTGAGCAGCGGGACCTTGCGTGCCCTGTAGGATTTTAATCTTTGACGGCGCAGTATGTTAAAATAATCTTTGAGACTGTGGTCCCAGCTCTATTCAGGTCATTGACCAGGTCCTCCCATGAAGTCCTGGACTGATTCCTGACCTTTCTCAGAATCATCCTTATCTCACCAGGTGAGATCTTGCATGGAGCCTCAGACCGAGGAAAATTGACAGTCATCTTGTGTTTCTTCCATTTTCTAATTATTGCACCAACAGTTGTTGCCTTCTCACCAAGCTGCTTGCCTATTGTCCTGTAACCCATCCCAGCTTTGTGCATGTCTACAATTTTGTCCCTGGTGTCCATATATATATTTGTTCTTGGCCATGGTGGAGAGGTTGGAGTGTAACTGATGGAGTGTGTGGACAGGTGTCTTTTATACAGCTAATGCATTCAAACAGGTGCAATTAATACAGGCCATTAGTCCAGAGTAGGCTTCTTAAAGAAAAACTAACAGGTCAAAACAATGCTTTGAGTCTCGCATTTGCTAATGTGTTGTCTTCTTTTGTATTCTGTAACAGAGACATTTAGCGGCACAGCTGGTCAGTGTAAAGAGATTTTCTGGTTTAAATAAAAATTAAATAATACACTATGAAGACCAAATATATAAAAAGAACTTTACTCAACTTTTTTGCTCCTCCGTTCCATCGCTGTTTTTTCTGTGCCTTTTGTTTACCTCCTGTTCTCTTCCGAATGGGACTTCACCGCTGCAGTTACTGATTAGTTGCTGTGGTCAATTGCCACCCCTTAGATCATCGCTTAGAAGTGAACCGCTCTGAACAATAGTGTAATTAGAGGCACGTAACCACTGCAGCCAATCAGTGGCTGGAGTAGCGACATGCCTTTTGGGACTTCTCCATAGGCAAGAGCTTCCTCCTTTCCACCCCTCCACCATTAACAACAACATTGTGCCGCTTTATGCCCCTCTCCTGCTAACAGCAGCTTTGTATACTTAACCATCTCTTCTTCAATAGCAGTAATCTCCAAATTGTATAAAATAAGTGTGTTTGCTTTTTTAATCCACTGCTGATTCTTTGTTGAAGCTCTTAGGCTATGTCTACACTGCATAGCAATACAATCATATTTTCAGTGCTTTTAGGATTTTAAAAGTGCCGAAAATACGGTCGTTCAGGCTGCCTCATAGACTACAATAGAATAGACGAGCTGTAGTCTCCCCACGTTGTTTTTTCTCTGATCGTCTTTTGGCGGCGGCGTATTATACAACATGTTGTATAGTACGGGGCGCTTTTAGTTTTTTGGTGTCTTTTCATACAATCAACTATATGGCCAACGTCAAAAAAACAAAAACAACCGCGGTTTTTGGGCAAAATGTGACAAAAATCGCGACTGTGCATCGGAAAAAAAAAGTGTGATTTCGGCTGTTTTTTGTCTGAGGCAGTGTAGACCTAGCCTTACAGTTGCTCTGTTGTTTGTTTGCATGACTGTTGCAATCAGTGGCCTCTGCAGCCATGTGCCGTTTCATTGACATCACAACTCAGGATATGAACAGTGATCTCATTGGAAGGGCATATGGCCAGTAAGACTGCTGGTGTGCTGCCGCAGTTGCTTGCTAGCTGGATATAAACAACCACTGGAGCTTCAGCGCTAGATTGGTGATTGATTGAAAAAGTGAATACATTTTTTCAATGCAGTTGGGAGCTATTTTCAAATTTTTTGTGGGGATATTAAGCAACCTCTTTGACCTCTGCAGTCAAACGAAGACATCCAGCATCCATGTGCAATTATCCAGGGCAAGATACGTATAAATACTATTGTGTATTTCGCCATATTTAAAAGTGCAGGCATACACTCCAAATGCACAGGGCATTATACTGACGCATTTCGGTATATAACCTTAATTGTAGTGCCCCTTTGAACTATTTATAAAAATATAATATGAATACAATTAACTACTACTGTCTTTTACTTCAAATGAACAAGTTGCATTATGGGTCATTGATAAAGAGCAGTGCAAAGATAAGTCTGAAAATATCATTGTGAAGGTTGAAAATACCAAAACCGATGTGTGATGATGAGGAATATAGCCCTCAGTCCAAACAAATAGGCTATGTTCTTTTTCTGTGACACAAACAAAAAGTAATCTGTTTCTGTAAAAGTAACAGTAGACCCTCATACATATAGAGTTAATGCTGAAAGCCATTCTTTTAATACAATTACAGTATGTTAGATAGCTAGTATAATTGCATTGATATGTAACCCCTATAGGGTTGATATACTTCATGTTAAATAATGCTGGAACAGATAGAAAATGGCAGTTTGCACATCTCAACTTGCACACTCAAAAAGAAGGAGAAATTAAAATATTAATAATATAACATATAATGTAAAGGTAGAATTGGATACATACACAGATAAGCCATAACAACATAAAAAGAAGGCAGTGAGGAGAATAACATTAAACATCAATTTCCTAAGAAAAACTAATAGGCAGCTCCTGGGCCATATTTAAAAAAAACCAAAAAAACCTTTATTCACCTCCCTCTGGTCCCTGGTTCCAGCACTACATCTCTCTGGTCTTCTGTTTTCTTTCTTGTACTTCTGAACAGGGAAGTCAATGCTACAGCCACTGATTAGTGCAGGTGGTCATGTGCCTCTAAATTACTTCACTGTTCAGAGCTGTTCACTTCTGAATGGTGATATAAATGTACTTTCTCATTCGGAAGTACAAGAAAAAGAGTAGAAGAACACTGAGACACAGCACTGGAACAGGGACCAAGAGGAAGGTGAGTATGTTTTGTTTTTTTTTTTAACAGGGCCTCAGGAGCTGCTTATTAGTTTTTCTTAGTAAGCAAACAACCCCATTTAATTATCATGTTAACACTGAAACCTATTCTTGTGAGATGTTCCCAATGTGCTATGGTTAGTACCTGCCAAAAGTGATCTAAGGAAGGACAGACGGTGAACTGCCTTTACGGTTAAAATACCCATGATGACCTTTGTCCATTGCTGAAAGCACTTAGATTTGGTATGTGAGCCTCAGAACTGTACCATGGAGTAATGGGAAAAAGTGGCCTAGTTTATTGAATCGCATTTCTTTTTATGTAATATCCGAATGTGTGTCTTTGTGCGTGTGTTGTTTAATTAGAGAATGAATGGGACCAGAATGCACTGTGGGTATAAGCCAAGCCAGGGTATCCGTTGTGAAGCTCTAAACAAGGATGCTCAGAAGCCCTGCGACCTTGCATTCATGTGGATGTTATTTTTGCATGAAACACCTATTTAATGCATAGTTGCAGAGTACACCAAGTACACAACTGTATGACAGCAGTATTCCTTAATTGCAGTGGCTTCTTTCAACAGGATAATGCTTCTGCCACACTAGAAAAAATGTTGTTGACTTCTCCTCCAAAATCCCTAGATGCTTTTAGTGACTTTTTGGCACCATATACTTTAGGACAGATACTGAGGTTTTGTAGAGTCCATACCTTTACAGAATAGAGGCTGCAGGAGATGAGCTATACCATATAAGGGAATGTACTGAAGTTGTTTTTTTACCTGTTTACTGAAACATGTCATAGTTATATAATGGACATGGACAGAAAGTCCAGATTTTCAGCTTTGATTTGAGGGTATCTACACTAAAATTGGATTAAGGGTCTAGATATTTTAGCTCCTTAACATGCCACCCTGACCAAAAGTAAATGGACAATTGACTCAAAGGCTGTTTCATGGGCAGGTGTGGGCAATTCCTTTGTTATGTCATTCTCAGTTAAGCCCTTAAGCCAAACGCCTGAAAAAATACTTAATGACCAGCACATTTTTATTTTTTCAATGATGCAGTTGTTTGAGGCCTCGTTTTATCCAAGACAAGTTGTACTTTTTGGGGGAATAGTTTAAGTTTAATTATAAATTATTGCACAATTTTCTTATTTTTTTTTTTCTATTTTTTTTACACCATTCACATTTCACATTTAAGAACTTATTAGATTAATTCTACAGGTTATTACGGTCCTGTGGATACCCTATATATAGGTTTTTTTTGTGTGTGTAATGTATGCACAACTATTTTTTTATTATTAAATATTTATTTTTAATTTACTATTTATATTATTTACTCTTTTCTACACTTTTTTATGTTTTTTACTTTTATTACAAAATCCTATGAAGGGATTTACTTTTTTTTTTTTTACAGTTAGTAATGTATTAGCATATTCATATATGCTAATACATTATAATCTTTGTCAGTTTGACACAGGCAGCTATACTGGCAGCACACATTCTGCCTTGATTGCTTACTTTTAAACAGACAGCCCTGGGGCCACTGTAGGTCCCCAGTGCTGTCTGTGCAGCCATTCCCCGGACTCTGTCAGGTCTTCGGAGTCCTGATCAACCAACAGAGCAGTGGAAAGCCCTTTGAGTATGCTGCGGTCACGAACCGCAGCAATCAAACGGTTTAGCGCAGGGAAGCAGAGGTTTCTCCTACTCCCCTGTGCTTGCAGAAGCTACGCTGGGAACAGGGCTGTGGAGCACAGCCCCGTCCTTAGAGCTACAGTGGCTCCAGGCGCCAAAAACCCCCATGTCTGCAGAGACGCCAAAAGACATCGCTGCAGACGAACAACCTGCACCGCCCTGCCGTCAAAAGTCGGCAGGTGGTCGTTAAGGGGCTACGTAGATAAATGGCCTGGAGTTGATTTGAGGTGTGGTGCTTGCATTTGGAAGATATTCCTGTGAAGAAAATGTGCTTTCAAAAGAGCTCTGCATGCAAGTGAAACAAGCCATCATTTAGCTGCGAAAACAGAAAAAAAAATCGGAGAAATTGCGATAATATTAGGAGTGGCAAAATCTACAGTTTGGTACATCCTGAGAAAGAAAGCACTGGTAAACCCATCAATACATAAAGACCTGGACACCCACGGAAGATAACAGTGGTAAATGATTGCAGAGTAATTTCCACGGTGAAGATAAACCCTTGCAACAGCCAACCAAGTGAACAATACTCTCCAGGATGTAGGCGTATCAATATCCAAATCTACCATAAAGAGAAGACTGTGTGAAAGTAAGGTTCACTGCACGGTACAAGCCACTCATAACCCTCAAGATTAAAAAGGCTAGATTGGACTTTGCTAAAAATAAAAGCCAGCACAGTTCTGGAAGAACATTCTTTGGACAGATGAATCCAAGACCAACCTCTACCAGAATGATGTAAAGAAAAAAGTATGGCAAAGGATCATGAACCAAAGCACACCATATCATCTGTAAAACACGATGGAGGCAGTGTGACGGCTTGGGCATGCATGGCTGCCAGTGACACTGAGTCACTAGTGTTTATTGATGATGTGACACAGGAAAGAAGCAGCTGGATGAATTCTGAAGCATTCAGAAACATACTATGTGCTCAAATCCAGCCAAATGCAGCCAAATTGATTGGTCAGCATTTCAAAATACAGATGGTCAATGACCCAAAACTTAAAGCCAAAGCAACCCAGGAGTTTATTAAAGCAAAGACGTGGAATATTCTTGAATGGCCAAGTCAATCACCTGATCTCAACCCAATTGACCCTGCATTTCACTTGTTAAAGACTAAACTTCAGAAAGAAAAACCCACAAACAAACAGCAGCTGAAAACTGCTGCAGTAAAGGCCTGGCAGAGCATTAAAAAGGAAGAAACACAGCGTCTGGTGATGTCCGTGAGCTCAAGACTTCAGGCAGTCTTTGCCAACAAAGGGTTTTCAACCAAGATTTAGAAATTAACATTTTATTTACAATTATTTAATTTTTCAGATTGCAATTCAGCCCCTGAAATGAAGGGATTGTGTTTAAAAAGATGCTTTAGTGCCTCACATCTTTAGGCAATCATTTTGTTCAACTCACTGAATTAAAGCTGAAAGTCTGAACTTCAACTGCATCTCAATTGTTTTGTTCAAAATTCATTGTGGTAATGTACAGAACCAAAAATAGAAAAATGTTGTCTGTCCATTGACCTCACTGTATATTTGGGGATAGTTTTTCTATGTGCAATAATGGTTCTTAATTTATTAGTCAATTATTAAGCAGTAATGATTTTTTTTTCTTGGATTAAAAATGATTATTTGTTAAGTAATTAGATATGTTCCTGCTTAGCTTGTGACACTTTGTACTGATTTCATCATTTTATGGTTTCATACTCTCTAAATTTCATCAAAGTATTTGCCACACTGTTTAGTTGGAATCTATGATTGCACATAGTTTATTTAATGCATCCAATGAATAAATAATACTTGCATTGGAACATCACTATGAGCATTATTCTTGTACTGGCATATTATTGTGTGCATTATGCCTGCAAAATAAGGAGACCATAAGCTTATTTTTAACTTGTGAGGCCCTATTACAAGTATTGCATACTTACTTGTTGACTGCCTTTATACTGCATTGTAAAGAGATGTCCTCCTTGAAGCTTGTTGTGACCTCTATACTGAGGATTGTGTAATAACTACGCATTTATTCTGTTACAGCTCATACACATGGAATCTAAAGTAAATGCCTTGGGATTATTATATACAATCCTATACTTTATTTCTTACAGATGTTTCCATTAAGAGGTGTTATTGCTTCGTACTGAGACACTGCACACCAATACTGACTTCAGCTTTCATACAAAGTATGTACTACATAGCATCTGGTTAATCTTTCAACTTTCATGGTATACAAATACTAAGAAGTCATGTATGTAGTGTTAACTTACCCTTCTTTACATTTGTGTCTATGGCCAAAGAAGGCTATTCTAATGTTATATGACTCTTCTTAGTCCTGTGTCCTATATATTATCTATACTAATAGCATTCCACTGTGGTAGCTAAACCTTGCATTTCTGCTACATGTTAGTAAATGTATACCATATCTAGAGAAAGGAGCATCCCTTTTCTAGTTACCTGCAATGAAAATGAAGGTTGTTTTATGGACAATAAAAAGAAAAAGATGTTATTGTTTATGAAAACATCAAAATCTGTTTAAATTGATGATAGTGGCACACTGTTCTGTTTGTAAAAAAAAATCCTTAAAGGGGTGTTCCCACGAAGCAAAGTGTCCTGCACAAGTCAGCCCTCAGCTAGCTACAATCCGGCCATGCATGAGAATGAGAAGGACGGCGCTTGCAGCTCGTCATTCACTTCTATGGGAGCTCCCAAACATTGCCAAGCACATTCACTCCCATATAAGTAGAAGACAGCTGCCCTCCTCATTCTCATACATGGTAGGATCACAGCTAGCTGAGGGCTGATCTGTGCGGAACACTTTGCTTTGTGGGAACACCTCTTTGATTGTAGCATATAGAAAAAAGTGCAACAGTCCAATGTTTCTTCTCATTCACCAGGGATTGTATGTATGTTTTTTAGCCAAAAACAGCAGGAGATGCATATACAGAAATGTCTATGATAACTTCTCTGTGTAGCAGTAATGTAATATAATTTAAAAATATTATGATATAAATAATTGTCAGGTAACCGTCCCCATTTGTGGGTTGATGGCCTGACTTGGGGATGTATTCGTAACTTTGCGCGACCACTAAGGGTACGTAAGGTCAGCCGGATACTGTTTCACAGTTAAACCCTGTCCACATGGGCACAGAAAGACTCAGAGTGTGAGAGGATACCCTACACGCTCACAACCCTGAACGGCTGAGAGAGATCTGTTTACCTGTAAAACGGAACTCTGCCAACCCAGTGGACTGCCACCAGTTCCTTGTTAGATATAAGCCTGGTCTGGTAGCGTTATATTTGAGACTGAGAACATGGGCATGTGGTTTGTGGACAAAAGAACAGCTCAGGATCAAATTTTATATTAAATTGAATTGCCTTAAAGGGAACCTGTCACATAGATTATGCCCCCCTTGCTAAGGGCAGCACAAGCTAGTGACAGATATGCTGTTTCCAGCACTGTGTCCCCTATTCTGTAACTTATTGTAGTTTCAGAGCATTTAATGCTCAAATCTTATTCATGAGCAGGTGTTAGCCCCACCCACCAAAGGCTAGCGCCGCCCACCTGTCAGTTCTACCTATTCAAAGTAATAGTCCAAGAGAAAAGAGCAGCACTTCCAACAGGAATGTAATGCGGGGTACCAGCGAAAAAACAGAAGCCAGGCAAAGACACCAAAAATGAAAATCCAAAATAGAAAAATTCTCAGCACTCACACATGGTAAAAATAAAAAGGTGTTTCTTCCCACATGCTACAAGACCGACGTTTTGGCTCCAGCACAGAGCCGTTTTTTTCTATTTTTGATATTCAAAGTAATAGGTTAGTCAGTTTTGAGGTGGGCGGGGCTAGCCTCAGGTGGGAGGGGATTGAAAAAACTGTCTATTTTCTGGCTGAAAACTGCAGATTTGAGCATTAATTACTCGAAAACTACGACATCTTACGGAATAAGGGATACAGCGCTGGAAACAGCAGGTCCGTCACTAGCTTCGGCTGTCCTCAGCAAGGGGGACTATGTGACATGTTCTCTTTAAGGGCACTCTAAACAAACAATACATACATAGGGAATACAGCTATACAGTTACTGGTCAGAGGTGCAAATACATATAGGATATAAATACAAACACATGAAGCATCAAGATGTGTCAAGTTACCTGATGTCAGCTCAGTGGAGGGCGGACTTGGGGGTGAATGCGGCCTTCTGGTCCTGTCAGGGGGCTACTTATATGCTTGCGGCATATACCCCCTCCAAATAAAGTCAACACTGGGCTCATGTGGAACATCACTTTTATCTACACTAGCACATCCCCCTCACACACTTAGGATGGTCTGACATAAGGCTCCCTCCAGGGCCAAGCTGTTTCTCGCTTCAAACACGGAATGGACCATATCTCGGCCTGGGAATGGTGTGTAGCAGCAGCCCTGATACCATCAGAACCACATGAGCCCAAGCTATGTTGGGGTACCAAACTCAGGGTCACTGCTCCATTCCTGTAACAGTTTCCCATTTCTCTCTACCAATCGGTCCTACAAATGAGAGAGTGACAGCTATGTGTATGTTGTGTGTTCATATTTTCAAATAAGAAATCAGGGTGTGCTTGTGATGTATTGTATTCCCATGATTCGTTATGAAGTCCTGGCCCTGTACCGGCTGGCTGGAATCTATGATTTGCTTCACACCTATGACTGCTGTTACCTTGGGTTCCAAGGTGTCTGCTGCATGCGTGAAGTGAACAATAAGCGTATGTTCACACGATGTACTGCGGCACGTACAGTATGCGCCGCTGTACATCGTGTGTTTCGGGAGCTCGTGCTAATATGCGCGTACTCCCGCGTTCTCTATGAGAACTATGGATTACCGTAATTTTGGCGCGCATCTCGCCCGTATTAGAGCGCAAATACGCGGCAAAATGCTTGCCGAAATTACCCCGTGTGAACATACCCCTAAGGGTCATTTTGAAAAAGTGCCCCCCTGCTGGGATGGTTTTCTATCTGGATTGGGAGCTGACAGGCCTTGCTTCTTAATTGAGGGAATTTGGATTTTTTTTTAATTAAGGCTATGTTCACACGGCTTAAAATGGGACGTATTTCAGTCCGTAATTCAGTCCATACTGAGCAAATTACGGCTGGAATACGTCCCAGTCATTACGGTAATCCACAGTTCTCATAGAGAACTATGGATTACGTCTCCTCTCCCTGCTCTGTGAATCCGCCGCGGGGGGAGATAAGTGACATGTCATTTACTAGCGGCGTATACGTGCCGCTAGTAATGATAGTCTATGGGCCGGCGAGGTGCCGGCCCCCCGCTCCCGCCCCCGTTCACACGGCTTATTTGCGGGGTGTAATTACGCCCCGCAATTACGCCGTGTGAACATAGCCTAATAAGAGTGCTTCCTGACCTCTCATAGCCTAGTGATCATTGATTTCCTGTGGGAGCAGATTCGGAATGAGGCCTAGTATCTGATTTTACAAGCAGCATTATTTCATTTGCAGATACTTTTTAGATACCTTTTCAGGTATATAATAATATATAAAGACTCTTCACTTTTGGTATCTCTATTAACAAGTGGGACAAGTCTTAAAAGAATGTCATTATAAATGTAGCAAAGCTTAAAAGGGTTGTCCACTTTTTAACTATATAATATATATAATAGGAAATCATATAATTTTCCAATATACATGTATTGAAAATTCTGTATCCCTTCTATACCAATGCAGTAGGCCTCTGTGTAGATAAATTATGGTAGAGTCCATAACCCTGTTCATAGTAATGGCTCCCATAGAATAGCGGTATGTAACCACGTCACAAGCGGTATGTGACCCCTGGTATCCAGGTAATAGCAGTTTGTTCTGGAGAAGAACATCTTCATATCGACTGCCTGCAGCAGCGTCTTCTCATGTCTAGCAGGGTATGTGGTGGAGCTGATTGTATGTTCTTCTCTTTGTCTCATCTTTCTGCTTTGTATTTTTTTACAGTAACTTTATAAATAAAAATATGACAACATCATCTAGAGACAGTTGTGTTTTATTGTGAAAATAGAAAAAAGGAAAACTTTCAGCTCACCAGGTAGAAAATGCTTAGAAGGTTGGTAGACTCCAACTGAAGTGGAGAGAAAGAAAGTTATTGAGAGTATTTCAGCATCTTCAAAAAACTAAGGGGGACATGTTTGAAAACTGTCTAGATTTAAGACTTTATTTGTTGTCCCTAACAACCAATCAGAGCGCCCCTTTCATTTTTCCAGGGCACTATATGAAATGAAAGGGGCGCTCTGATTGGTTGTTATGGGCAACAAAGACAGTCTTAGACCTAGACATTTTTCATACATGTGGCCTTAAGACTTTATTTAGAAATATTCATAAAATCCATAAAACAGCATATGACGGATGAAACAGACTCTCGCGTTTCAGGTTCATCAAAATCTATTCCACTACACACACAAGATGGTTAAAATAGTTATGCAACTACTAATCACAGGTGTTGCCTGGTGTCACATGATACAACATATTCAAAACAGTAAAATTTTAACCTTAAATGTATATAGACAGAATGACAAAAGGATAAACGTCCTGATCATATTTGAAAAGTAAAATATAATATATTAGTAATGAAGGATTAAAGGGAACCTGTCACATAGATTATACCCCCTTGCTGATGGCAGCACAAGTTAGTGTCAGACATGCTATTTCCAGCGCTGTGTCCCTTATTCTGTAAGATGCTGTAGTTTTACAGTATTTAATGCTCAAATCTTATTCATGAGCAGGTGTTAGCCCCGCCCAACAAAGACTAGCCCCGCCTGGCAGTTATTCACATATTTCTACCTATTCAAAGTAACAGGTTAGTCAGTTGTGAGGTGGGCAGGACTAGCCTCAGGTGGACGGGGCATGTAAAAAGGGACTCTTTGTATGACTCTTTATATGACTGGCTGAAAACTGCAGATTTGAGCACTAAATACTCTAAAACTACAGCATCTTACAGAATAAGGGACACAGCGCTGGAAACAGCAGGTCTGTCACTAGCTTGTGCTGCCCTCAACAAGGGGGGCACAGCCTATGTGACAGGTTCTCTTTAAATCGGATCATTTATTTAGACCATAAGGAGTATGAGATTTTAACACAGCACCTGAAATGCATCAATCCCTGTTTCCTCTATCATTTGCTGTCTTATGGATTGTATTAATACATACCTCCCAACTGTCCCTATTTTGGAGGGACAGTCCCTATTTTTAACCTTTGTCCCTCTGTCCCTCTTAGCTCTATAAATGTCCCTCTTTTTAATTTAGGAAACAGATTTGCATCAATAAACTGACTATCTTGCTGTAAAAAGTATCTGATTGCTTCCTCGTTGTATATTGCATAACAACTTACTTAATATCTCATCATTGGATACATAGCAATCCTGAAAATGTCTCCCTTTTTGCCTGTCTAAAAACTTGGCATGTATGTGCGGAGGCGTGGTTAGAGGCGTGTCTTGATGTGATGTCATGTGTTTGGGTGTGGTTAGAGGCGTGGCCTGATGTGTCCCTCTTTGCAATCTCTAAATGTTGGGAGGTATGTTAATATTTCTGAATAAAGACTTGGGGCCACATGTATGAAAACTGTCTAGGTCTAATAGCAACCAATCAGAGTTCCCCTTTTATTTCATATAGTGCTCTGGAAAAATGATAGGGGCGCTCTGATTGGTTACTATGGGCAACAAAAAAAGTCTTAGACAGAGACAGTTTTCATACATGTCCCCTTTGTTTTTTCAAGATGCTGGAATACCCCCAATAATGCTGGAAGACAGCAGTAGTGCAAGTAAATCCACACAGTCAGAATAACCATGTTAATTATTATTCCTCCATTATTCCTATTTAGTTATCCCTTTGATGTCATGTAACCCTGCTGCTAACTGAATGCTAACTAATTACAGTTAATCCAAGGGAGCTGTTACTATGGTCAGGAATGTGGACTACACCATTTTGTTTCCACATGGGACTCTACATTATGGATTTAAAGAGGTAAAGGAGCAGAATTTTTAATACGTGTATATAAGAAAATCGTATGAGTTACTGTTCTATACAAAATCAATAAAAAGTGGACGACCGATTTAACTTGACAGTTAAAGCACTATGATAGTATGACACAGATTAACCTTTGCAATGCTTTTCAGCAGCTTTTATTGTGATCTCAGAACAGATATCATAGTGCAGTAGTATACCACTGTCAAATTACATTATATGCTACATATGTAGTTTTAATTGACAAAAAGGTCATAAAGCAAATATTTCACTTGAATGGAGCTGTGATGCATGTCCTTGCAGAGAAGGTGGACAGCAGTGTTGTTGTGTAGGGAAATGCTTCAAATGAATAGGGTTTTTGACAGTTCTCTGTACACCTAGGGCGACATGTATGAATTCAAATGCGTATTTTATTTATACTTGGCGCCGACAACCCAGTTCTAAATAGATATAGAGGAGTGTAGAATACGACAGTATGAAGATTTTTGCCGCATTTCATAGAGCTTAATGCGCCAAACTTTGTATGGTGCATAGAGTGTAATGTGCTAAACTTTGTATGGTGCATAGAGTGTAATGTGCTAAACTTTGAGAGAAGTTTGGTGCATTAAGCTCTATGTAATGCGCCAAAAATCTTCATACTGTCGTATTCTACACTCCTCTATATATCTATTTAGAACTTGGTTATCGGCTCCAAGTATAAAAATAATACACATTCGAATTCATACATGTCGCCCCTAGTGACTGGGAGTACCATTGTGCAAGGATAAACTATGAGGGTCTTGCAGTGCTAAACAATTTCTGCAGCCTCTTCATTTTCAGGATTGGTGACAGACCCGCAGAAAGTGATGGCATATCCTAGAGTTATGTCACTATTTTTTATTCAGCTTTTCAATTGATTCCAAAGAATGGATTTGCCAATACTTTGGCTACAGAACCCTCCATCAATTATCTGCAATCACAGTGACAAGCTGTGTGTTTACACTCATTTTCCCTGCAATGATATGGGAGAGAAACTGTATTATTACATAGTACCAAGTCAAGTGAATGTCATACAAGGACTACATGTGCTATCAATACCAGGAATGCTCCTGTTCTTTCATCTTATCCTTCACATTAGACCAGATGTGAAGTGCTTGCTTTGCAGCCACCTAAAGCATCTTTTGGGACAGATCAGCTGACCATGCTGCACATCCTGAGCTCGTTAGAGGGTGAATTTCCTAATGTTAGCCACTATTATCAAGTTCTCTGGGTTTGGCAGCATGGTACATAGTATATTGTTGTGGCCTGAAACACTGTTTCTAGTAATCAGACAGGTATTCTATATTCAGTTGTCAAGATTGCTTGGTTATCCTTGTATCTAGTTCTGCCTAGTCTTACACTGTGCTAGTCAGTGAGCTTGGTTATTCCTTCAAGTTATTGGGCTTCTTAGTTATTTCTCAGTGTGTTGTTTTCTGTGTTTGCCTTAGTTAGTCTCTAGGTCCTAGAGTCAGTTTACTTGTGTTAGGGGTCAACTGTATATTAAAGATATCTTTACGGTTAGTTGGAGGGACAGAATGGGTCAGTGGTGTCTGGTGCTAGGGTAGCACTATGGTAATATCTCTGAAAACATTAATATACAATTAGTTTGGATCACTTCTAGCTCTTTACCCAAATTATGTCCATTTGTTGTGTCACCCTCATTCATGCCATTGTCTGCTTTGTTGTCCCTTTAAACTCTTTTAACTAAAGATGAGTCTCTCTAAGGCTATGTTAATACGGCTTATTTGCGGGGGCGCAGTTACGCCGTGTGGACGGGGTCGGGACAGGAGCGGGGGTGGGAGCGGGGGGCCGGCAACTCGCCGGCCCATAGACTTTCATTACCAGCGGCACGTATACGCCGCTGGTAATTCACATGTCACTTATCTCCCCGCCCGGCGGATTCGCCGAGCAACGAGAGGAGACGTAATCCATAGTTCTCTATGAGAACTGTGGATTACCGTAATGACTGGGATGTATTCCAGCCGTAATTCGCGCACTACGGCGCGTAATTACAGACTGAAATATGTCCCATTTTAAGCCGTGTGAACATAGCCTGACGTTTTCTGTTTGATACACACTCTGTGAATGTTTGGTTGGCTACTGTCTGACTTCACTTAAGTTTTGGGAATAACTGGAGCAACTGGAAGTAACCGTTAAGACAAAGAAAATCTCACTGCTACAGTTTAGGGGCCGTTTACACGGCTGGTATTTGTCCGATTTTGCCGCGGGGGGGATGGCTTTTCTCCGCGCTAAGCGATGAGCGGAGAACAGCCCTCCCATTGAGGTGCACGTTCCGTCCGGAAACCGGACGGAAGAATGTGCATGTTCAATGTTTTGTCGCCGGTCCGCCGGTGACAAAACCGCCGGGCGGAAAACCCGTGCAATGGGGACTGCTGCACGGGTTTTCCATAGAGCACAATTGTGCTCATTTTTGGCCGGTTTTTCAGGCGGTTTGAAAAACCGCAAACTGGCTGAAAAACCGCCCGAAAACCCGTGCAGTGGGGACATGCCCTTACAGTTAAAATCCAGTTCTGTTATCTTGTGCCAAACAGCATTATTATAACATGATTATAACCGACCATTAAAAGAAAACCTGTCACATAGGTTATGCCCCCCTTGCTGAGGGCAGCACAAGTTAGTGTCAGACCTGCTGTTTCCGGCGCTGTGTCCCTTATTCTGTAAGATGCTGTAGTTTTAGAGCTTTTACCCCTCAAATCTTATTCATGAACAGGTGTTAGCCCCGCTCACCAAAGGCTAGCCCCGCCCACTGACAGTTATTCACATGTTTCTACCTATTCAAAGTAATAAGTTTATCAGTTGAGGTGGGCGGGGTTAGCCCCAGGTGGGCGGGGTTTAAAAACAGACTCTTTGAATGACTCTTCGAATGACTCTTTTGGCTGAAAACTGCAGATTTGAGCATTAAATACACAAAAACTACAGCATCTTACAGAATAAGGGCACAGCGCTGGAAACAGCATGTCTTTCACTAGCTTGTTATGTAAACAGTTAAAACAAGAAATTTATAAAAAACACTTATGCATGTTTTTCTTACTATCTGACATGAAATCAGAATAAACCTTACCGGTTTTAGGTCAGTAAGAATTACCAAAATGTGTCAAATGCCAGAATAATGAGGGAGATCATTTTTTAAGGCATTTTAATTACTTTCTGCAAAGTCAAAAGTTTCCATACATTTTATTAGTATTTGGTAACAGTGCCCTTAAACTGTATGACTTGGGTCAAGCATTTTGGATTTCCTTCCCAAGTTTCCCTCCCCAAAAAATTGGTGGGAATTTTGGCCTATCCCCTTACAAAAAAAGGGTAAACAAACCAGGGTTTGTGGGTCCCCCCTTGCTCGCACCTTTTTTTCCCCCCGTTTTTTCCCAAAATTTTTCAATGGGTTTGAGATCGGGCTTTGTGTGGCCGTTTCCAAAATATTACGGGGTTTTATGTTTTAGGGCCACTTTTGTAAGTTTTTTTCCAGTATTTTTAAAGGTCCTTTGTCTTTTTGAAAGACCTTTTCCCCCAAGTTTTAAACCTTCCGGCTGATGTCTTGAGTTTTTCTTCATATTGCCACATAATCTTATTTCCCATAAACCATCAATTTTGTGAAGTGCACCAGCCCTTCGCAGCACAAAAACCCCCACCCCCTTTACGCCACCCCCTTTTTCCCAAAATTTTGAGAGGTGTTTTAGGCTTCCAAGCTTCCCCCCTTTTTCCCTCCAAATTAAAAATTGGGAAAATTAGGGCCAAAAACATTTTTTGTCAAAAACCACAGGCCCGGTGTCCTCCAAAAATTGGGTCTTTTTTCCCTGTGTGTTTTGAAAACTTTTAATCGGATTTTATAGGGTTTTTTTTGGAGTAATGGCTTCCCCCCGGGCAGAGGGGCCCTTTTTCAGTCCATGTTAATACAGTACTCTTTTCACTGGGGAAAATTTAACACAACCCTTAACCAGCTTCCGCCACACTTCAAAGATCATTTACTTTTTTTCTTGCAAAGCAAGTCTCATAACGCGGAACCGAAAGGGCCTTTGTTTTTATTGTTTTTTTTAACCTTGAAACGGGGGATTAAGAAATAAATCAAATTTTCTGCACTTCCCAACGGGACCCGCCATCTGTTTTTCTTTTTTGTGCTTTTGGGATCCACTCCCGGGGAGATTTGGGAAATTTCGTGCGTATGGAGTGAAAGATTACCAACAGAAAGCGGGGTGCGGTTTTAAACCCTCCCATGGATATGAACACTGCCATTGAAGTATACATGTGGTGAGCAATACTCCTCTTTCTTTCATACTTTTGTTCTTGGGTTGATATGCAGATGTCAGACCAAAGCCCCGGTTCAACTCTAAACCCAAGAACCTGTCCCCTTTCCTGATGGTAGTGGCGGGAATTCCCATCTTGTTTGTATTTTGAAAAAAAAATTTGGGTTTCTAAAAAAGAACGAAACACCTTCGGGGTATCTGGAAATTGCACCCAAAAGACCCAGACTTGTACAAGCCCAAACAATTCTCTTCCTGATATTTTGGGCGATTTTTTTAAGATTTTCTCTGATGTTATCCCCAAAAAGCAGTGTGTTTCTTTTAAAAATTTAAAAAAAACATCCATAGGTGGTCTCAGATTTTTCCAAAAAACCCCTAAAACAGAAGTTTCCCAAAAGGGAACCATAAACCCCATCATAGGGGCCTATCCCAAATTGTTTAAAGGCATAGTAATTGTAAACGATGTAAACTTTTGACTTTTCAAAATTTAAAAAAAAGCTTAAAAAATTTTCTCTCTTATTATTCCCCGGCTTTTGGGAAATAAAAAAATAAATTTTTGGGAATTTCCCAAATTTACCAAAAAAGGGGAACGTTATTCTGATTGGGAGTCAAAGAAAAAAATGCATATTTCTTTTTATATATGTAGGAAAAATCTGGTTTCAACTATATAAAATATGGGGGGGCTTGAAAGTGTGTGAAAAAGTTTTTAAATTTTCTAATTGTGCAAAAAAATTTTACCTAAAACTATATCAGATTTTTTACGCAAGTCCTGAAAGTAATAAAGAGAACCATTCAAATTAGTTCCCAAAAATATCAACTTTGGGCATTTATTTATTTAGGAACTGATTTTAAGCAACTATCCATAATGGGAAGTAAATTTAAAAACCCTTTTGGATTACGGATAATTTTATGAAAAATTAAAGTCCGGTGTTTTTACTCAATTTTGGGATAAAAACAGGTTTGGGGGGCTGGGTTTTAAAATTTTTGGGTTTTTTCCCCCAGTTTCCCAAGCCACAAAACAGCTTTAGACTCCACTTTCCCGGGCAGGTTGGGTGATTCTATAGCAGGATTGGGATATCAGTTTTTTGCGTTCCCCCGGGATTCTTGTTACCGTAACATGACGCCGGGAATTTTTAAAATGTAGTACACTAGGCTAAAGATTCAAAGGGGAAAAACCTTTTCATTTATTTTAAATAAACAAACTGTTTTTTAGAGATAATCCTGCCCGGAGTACCATCATGGTCGAACTTAAATGATGGCACTTTTATCAAACAGATTTAAAACACAAAAGAGAGAGGGGAGGTAAATGGCGGTTACCAAAGAAATTTTTTTAAAGGGCCCCCAAAACCCTTCCCTGCACCATTTTGAACCAAAATAAAGTGATTGGGATTGAATATAAAAATTTAAGTGCAATTTTGTGGGAAACTTTTTTACGGGGAAAAAAAAAAAAGATTTCAGAGTTTTCAGTATACTGTACAGTGAACAGAAATACAAATCTCAAGTAATACTGACCTACACAGCTAAAAGTTCACCACCATCTCGTGTTTTATTAATAATTCAACCCAATTATTCATGGTGGACATCTTCTCTGATTGTAGCCATTCAGATGCGTTTTTTTCTTCCATGGAAACTAATAGGTCATGAAAGACACTTAAATCTTTGATTTGTCTCCCCAGTTTGCCTCATGGATATAGTTGGATAAACCAACTGCAGCATGTCGTTTCTCCTCTGGGATCAGTAGCTTCATCAGACTTTAACCTTTGTCAGCAGCATTCTTGTCTCGTCTTCTTAAGATACACTCATGTGTAAGGCATTACATTCCTTGCAAGGAAACCTTTTTGTTTTTCAACGAATGTGCATGAATTTATAGAATTGTATAGTTTTGCTTCATGTTCATTTTCTAGAATTTTTATCAATCTTCACTTAAATTGGGTTCTTTTTGTTGTCCCACCTATTTTTTTTAGCTATCTTCCTATGGAGCTAGTTGATCTTTATAGGAATAAGTGACCAAGTCATTTTTTTACGGAGAACAGAGGATTGCAGGAAGACACTGGAGGATATTAAACATATTAAGGCCATGTCCCCCACAGCACCGGTTTGCGGCCGGTTTTTCAGATGGTTTGCGGTTTTGCAAATCGTCTGAAAAACCATCTGCAACTTTTACATGGGCCACTATGAAAAACCCGGGCAGCAGTCCCCACTGCACGGGTTTTCTGCCCGGCGGTTTTCAGACTGCTGGCCGCCCGAAAAACATTGTACATGTTCATTCTTGAGTCCGGTTTTCAGACGGAATATGAACAAGTGAATGTGAAGAGGGAAGGCTTTTCTCCGTTAATCGTGGAGAAACCGACCGGTATTTGTCCTGTGCCGTGTAAATGGGCCCCAACTAGAGATGGGCGAATTGATTCTAACGAAGTGGAATTCGTTTAGAATTTCAGAAAAACTTCAGTTCTGAACGAAGTCGAACTTTGGGGAACTTCGGGTGAACGAAGTGTGCTTTTGATTGACAAAATGGCTGTGAGCACATGGCGCTACATGGGGCAAAGCACTCTGGGAGGAAGAAGGGCATAGCCTGCAATTTTACATGTGCAGAGATTTAAGCCAAATCAGAGACCCGGCTGGATTCTGTGACGTCACCGCACTATATAAGTCCGGGCGCGACGCTGGGAGCTCACATCCTCTCACTGTACTGATCAGGGAAGGTGCTGCCGCTGCTGATTGTTGCTGAAAACTGATTTTTATACAGCGATTTTTGTGGGGTGTCTCAGTTGTCTCAGAGACTGCTTCTCTTAACGTTCTATTTCTGATTTTTTTGGGTATTGGATCTGAAATCCAGGGGTGCGTCCACTAAAGGGTGGGATATACATTTAAATCCTATCTGCTCACAGCACATTAAATATCAAAGGGGGGAAACCTAAGCCATTTCCCTGTTGTATTCTTTTAAAAAACAGCTTTTTTTACAATAAAAATACCACTTCTTTTTTGGTGCTAAAAATTGGCGCAATTTACACCCGGGGGTTAAATTTAAGATTTGTTTTTTCAGTTTGTAGTTACCCAAAAAAAAACCCGTTTTTTAAAAAGGGCCAAAAAAAAAAAAAAAAATAAAACTTTTTTCCGGGTAGAATTTTTCAAAGGGAAAAAGGTTTTAATTACAATTTTACTCTTGTTGGTAGCCAAAAAAAACACCCTTTTTAAAAAACACCTAACAAAAAAAACAAAATTGTTGGGGGGTTAAATTTTTCCAAAAACTTCCAATTAAAAAAAATTTTTTTCAACTTTTAAAAATCCCAAAAAACCCCTTCCCCCCCATTTTAAAACCCCCCCCCCCCAAAAAAAAGAATTTGTAGTTTTAAATTCAAAAAGCGAAGGTTAAATTACTTTTTTTATCTCTTGTTGTGGGGGTTTAAAAAACCCCGCATTTTTAACACGCTAAAAAGGGGATAGTTTGTGGTGGCTAAAATTCTTTGGCGTTTTTTAAAACCCAGGGGTTAATTGAGCGTTTTTTTTTCAGCGGGTGGTGTTTCCCGGGAAACCGTCATTTTAAACCCCCAAAAAATATAAAACTTTTTTCCCTGAAAGATAATTCACAAGCAAAGGAAAATTTTTCAATTTTTTTCTCTTGTTTGTTTTGGGCTTTTAAAAAAACACGCAATTTAAACCGCTAAAAAGCTAGAAAGTTTGTGGTTTGTAAATTTTTTTTTTCCCCAAATTTCCCCTCCAGGGGTTTAAATTTTAAGCGTTGTTTTTCAGCTGTGGTGTTTCCCAAAAAACTGCCCATTTTCAAAGCCAAAATATATTCATTTTTCCTATAGAATAATTTTCAAAAGCAAAGGGTTTAATTACAATTTTATCTTTTGTTGTGTAGGAAAAAAACACCCCCTTTGGAAAACCCGCTCCCAAACCCCAAATAGTTTTAGGGGCTCAATTTTTTGGGGCCCAATTTACACCCAGGGGTTAATTAAGCTTTGGGTTTTTCAGCTTGGTGATCCGGGGGAAACCTTTCATTTTCAAGGCCAAAATTAAAAATTTTTTCTGTAGCAAAATTTCACAACCAAAGGGTTTTAAATACAATTTTATCCCCCTTTTTTGGTGTAGCGAAAAAAAACCGATTGTAAAACGCTAAAAAGCTATTTTTTGGGGGGCTCAATTTTTTGGCCCAAATTTACACCCGGGGTTTTAATTTAAAGCTTTGTTTTTCAGTGGGGTTACCCCAAAAACCCTTAAATTTTGGGGGGGAACCCCCCCCCCCCCCCCCCCGGGGGGCAAAATATATACTTTTTTCTCCTGTAGCAAAATTTTCCAAGCGAAATTTTAATTAAAATTTTTAAATCTCTTGTTTGTTTTAAGCGAAAAAAACCCCCGCATTGAAACAAAATAAAAAGTACTGGGTTTGGGGGTGGCTAAATTTGTTTGGCGACAATTTACTTTCCAGGGGTTTAAATTTAAAGCTTTTTGTTTTTCAGCTGTGGTGACCCCAAAAAAACCCGTCATTTTAAAACGAAAAAAAATTATACTTTTTTTCCTTTTAGCTTTAATTTTCACAGCAAAGGGTTAATTAAAATTTTATCTCTTGTTTTGCAGCATAAAAAAAAAACCTTTTCCTTTTTTAAACAGGGCTAAAAAGCTACTGGGGTTTGGTAGGGGCTCAAAAGGGGGTTTGGCGAAATGTCCCATCCGGGGGTTAAAATTAAGCGTTTTTTTTAGCTGTGGTGCCCCCAAAAAACCCCTTTCATTTTAAACCCCAAAAATTATATACATTTTTCCCCTGAAAGCCTAATTCACAAGAAAAGGTTTAAATTACAATTTTATCTTCTTGTTGTTTTGGGTAAAAAAACCCGCATTGCCCCCGGGTAAAAAGCGATTATTTTGTGGGGGTCAATTTTTGGCGCAAATTTAAAATTCCAGGGAATTAATTAAAGGGTTTTTTTCAGATGTGGTGACTCCAAGAAGCCGTCATTTTAAAACCGCCAAAATATATACTTTTTTCCTGTAGCCTAATTCACAAGAAAATGTTAATTACAATATTATCTCTTTTTGTGGGGGCGTAAAAAACAGCAATTTTTAACACGCTAAAAGTTGTATTTTGGGGTTTGCCCTAAAATTTTTTAGAAATTTTTTCTTTCCAGGGGTTTAATTAAGAATTTTTTTTTCCAGTGGGGCTGCCCAAGGGAATCCGTCTTTTTCAACGCCAAAATTTATCCCTTTTTTCCTTGTGCAAAATTTAAAAGCGAAGGTTAAAATAAAAATTTTATCTCTTGTTGTTTTTAGCCGAAAAAAACCAACCCCTTGAACATGAAACAAAGTTTATTTGTTTTGGGGGTAAAATTTTTTGGGCCCCCAAATTTACATCCGGGGTTTAATTAAGCTTGTTTTCGCTGTGGTGACCCCAAGAAACCGTCATTTTAAAACGGCAAAATTTATTTACTTTTTTTCCTGTAGCTTAATTCAAAAGCGAAAGTTAATTAAAAATTTTATCTCTTTTTGGGTTGTAGCGAAAAAAAACACCGAAATTGTAACACATTACAAGTATTGTTTGTGGTGGCTCAATTGTTTGGGGGCATTTTACATCCAGGGGTTAAAAGCTTTTGTTTTTCAGCTGTGGTGACCCCAAAAAACCTTTCTTTTAAAAACCCCCAAAAAAATATAAACATTTTTCCTGTAGCTTTAATTTTCACAAGAAAAGGGTTTTAATTTCCCAATTTTTTTTCCCCTTTTGTTGTAGCGTAAAAAAAAAAAGCTTTTGTAACATGCTAAAAAGCTAAATTTTGTGGTGGTCAATTTTTTGGGCCCCAAATTTTTACACCCGGGGGTTAATTAAGCGTTGTTTTTCGGGCTTGTGGTGATCCCAAGAAAAACCCTCATTTTAACGGCAAAATTTTAAACATTTTTCCTTTTGGCCTAATTCACAACCCAAAATAATAATAATAATAATAATAATTTTTTTTTTATATAGCCCCCAAATTTTTCCCGCAGCACTTTAAAAAATTTAGGGGGTTTGTACATAAAGACATTAAAAATTTTAAAATTTTAACTTCCCCAAAAGAGACAGAGGTATGGGGCCCTGCTCGCGAGAGTTTTACAATTTATTATGGTGTTTTATGGGTGAGAAAAAGGGTTAAATGTCCCGGGTTTACTATGGCCCAGCCATTTTACAAAAAATAAGAGGTGGTTTACATAAAAATTTTGGGGGGACCCAGCCCCCCTGCAGTACATTATTTACCAAAAATGCCTGTGGGGGCCCCCTAGGTGGGGAGTGAAGGTGGTTTGCAGTTAGGGATTTTGGGTTTAGGCCAGGCTGGAAGATGTATTTTCGGGCCCCTTTTTAAAAAAATTTGGGGAGGGTTGTAAATTGTGTTTAAATCCCCGCGGTAGCATTTTCCCAAATGGGGACGGTGCTCCCACGTGGGAAATCTTGGAAAACGGGCAGGGGGGGGGTTCGGGGGATTGGGGAAATGTAGTTGATATCTTTTCAGCAGAGCGGAGAGCAAGGGTAGGGTGGTAGACAGGATGGGGAGGGATGTGGGGAGGACAGCGCTGTGGGGAGGGGCCTTTATGGGTGAGGGGTGGGTGAGTTTATTTTTGTTTCTGTAGGGAGGGGGCAACCAGTGCAGTGACTGACACAGGGTAGGGGCATCGGGAACGGGGTAGGGGGCTTTTTCCCACAAGCAAAGGTTAATTAAATTTTTAAACTTTTGTTGTGTGGGTAAAAAACACCGCATTGTAACCCGCTACAAAAGCTACTAGTTTGTGGTGGCTCTTTTTTTTGTCGCTATTTACACCCGGGGGGTTTAAAATTTTTAAACCCGTTTTTTTTTAAGTTTGGGGGGAAACTCCAAGAAACCGTCTTTCTTAAACCCCCAAAAAATATTACTTTTTTTCCTGTAGCCAAATTAACAAGAAAAGGGTTTAATTCAATTTTACCCTTTTGTTGTGGGCGTAAAAAACAGCAATTGAAACCCACGTTTACAAGCTACTGGGTTTGGGGGTTTGCTCAATTCTTTTGCCCCAAAATTTACACCCAGGGGTTAAAATTAAGCGTTGTTTCTGCAGTTTTGTACTCAGTAAAAAAATTTTGTTTTTCCCCGCCCCCAGAAAAAATTTGTAGCTAATTCATTTTTCCGGGGTTTAAAATTAAGCCTGTTTGTGTTTTATTTTCATTTAAAATTCAAGATTTTTTAAAACCGGGCAAAAACAAGTCAATTTTTCCTGCCCATTTGTGGAGCGCAATTTTTATAAAGGGTTAAAAAGCTTTTTACTGGGTTCTTTTGGGGCGTCAAAAAAGGGGGATGTGTTTTTTTTCCTATACAGATATTTTTTAAACATTTTGGTTCTGTACTTTTTTGGAGAAAACAGTATGTGGGAAAGAGGGGGGTGACGGGGTTTTTTCACCTGCGGTGGAAAGGGGGGAAACAAAAATTCCGGGGCCCGGGTGCAGCCAGAAAGGGGACGTCGCACGGGGGGCCCACTCGGTGAGGCCCACAACTGCCGTGTCATCTAGGGGCCCGTGTGTTGTTAAAGAAACCCCAAAGGGTTCTTGTTTGGTTGCTAGGAAATCCCCCTTCCCTCAGTCACTCTGACAACCCCAGCAAGAGTCGGGGGGAAAAGTCAGAAAAACCCCCTTAGTTGGCGGGCCCCGGGGGAGCGGGTCAGGGGCCCTCACCTGTCCTAAACCCGCCTTGCCCCACCCGGGGTTCCCTCAGCCGAGATTAAAAGGGGTTGGGCCTCAGCCCCCCTTTTTTGCGAGGTTGAAAAATTTTGTGGAGGGCAGTCAGCAGGCTATTTGGGCCAGCAAAAATTGTTTTGGGCCAATACCCCCTGCTTCTTGAAAGGTGGGCGAAAAATTTATAGATGTTGAGAGGGGGCATGGGGGGGTTGTTGGGGGTCAGCTCTGATACCAAGACCGGTGTTTGAGGACGGGGATTGAGTTTGAAAAACCAAATAGTTTTGGGATAAATGTACCCGGACCCCCATTTGGGGACCCGGGGGTGGGGAAAGGGGGTTTTCATCATCGTCAGGAAAAAGGGGCGTCAGTTTTGGGGATTTAGGCAGCGGGCACCCACCCAAAGTGGGGTGTGTGGCCGTGATCAGAAAGGAAAGCAGCTTTTGTGGGGTCGGGGGGCCCAAGCGGCCCATGGGGTAAAAAACCCCCGCTTCGCGGGGTCCAAGAAAGTAGCGGCTAAAGGGGTTCAGCGGGGCAGGGTGGCGGTTTGTCCCCTCAGGTCCGGGCCCTGGGGGTTTAAAATCAAATACTCGGCGGGGGTGGAAGTTCTTTGCTAAGACAGGAAGACCCGAATTTATGGGTATATGTAAAAATCTGAAAGCAGAAAGTGAACGTGGCGGGAGCAAAACTTGGCCCCCAAGGGCCCCTTGCGTCAAACATGCAGCGTCACCATCCGGTGGCCTGGGGAAACGTGGTCAGATGTGGAAAAGTCCACCCTGCCTTTAAGAAAGAAAAAGTAGCACCCAGTCCCCCGTGGAAAGAAAATGCCATTTGCAGCCAGCCCCAAGGCTCCCCCAAACCTATGCAGAAGGGGAGTTTCTTTTGACATTTTTCTCCCGGGTTTCCAGATGCTCCTGCCCCCTCTTTAATCATGGCGCCAGCAGTCTTTCGCAAAGGCGATTGAAAACGGGCCCAACCCAGTATGCGCCCAAACCATCCAAGGGTGAAAAAAAGTGACCGTGCCTTTCCCAAAAGTTTTTGGGTACTGCAGTCCCCCCCTTTTCCCCAAAAATGGGGGACTCTGCCCCCATTCAGGGGAACTAATGGCTTTCCGGCCGGAGGAGAGGGAGAGTTCCAAGCCGAAAATTTCTTTTAAAAAAAAGGGGCCCAGTACCGGGCACTTCATAAATATTAGAACAAAGGTTTGGGCCCAGCCCCTTTGAGTTTTGGGTTTGTTCCAAGGTGCACCGGCGCGAAAAACGTTGGAGTGAAAACTACGGTAAGGGGCCAAAGTAAAATGCCCTTTTAGGGCCCATGGTGTGCCTGGGTTTCCCGGCCCAGGCACCCCCAAACAATTTTGGAAAGGAGCGGCGCTTTCCCTCCACATTGTCAAACTGTGGCTCCGGGGCACCAATGTCCGCCTCCTCCACCCACCATTTTCAGCCCCCACAATTTCTGCTCCCATCATCCCCACATGTGTAAGGGCCCCAGCTTTGTCACGGGGTTCTACCCCGGGCTTGCCTCGGAAGGGGAAAAGTCACACGGGGGAGGAACTGCTCCGCGTCTTTCCCAGCCAAGAATCAATGTGTGGCTTTCTCCGGGGAAATGAAATTGGGAACCATGGTGGGGAAACAATGGGGGGCCCCCAGGGTGTCCGCCCCCTGAAAGAGGAGGGAGGGTCATGGTCCTGCATGGCGCATGTGTTAAACGGGTTGTAAAAAAGGTTCCTAAAAGGTCTTCCCCCGATCTTCAAAAACTTTTCCTAAAAAGGGCCCAGGAAACTTTTGCATGCACTTTATCCCATTCGTAAAAAAGCCGGGAAAACACCCCCCTTTCGATTTTGTAGGGGGGCCAGAAACGGCCCCCCCCCAAAACCCCTCTGATATCCCGGGGTTTCCACCCTTTGGGGAATTCCGGGCCTTGCACATGTTGGACCGACTGTATAAAACGGAAAAAGGGCCTTTAAACGTTTTTTTTGATGATCCAGGCAGACAGAATACCCCCCTGTGTAATTTGGTTTTGTCGGGCCATTTGGCGCTCATCCCTTGACCCTTTGTTTTTTGTTGAGGCTATTCGGGGGAGGCGAAAATATTTGTCGCCGCGGGGACTACGGGATGAAAAAATTTCATACCACTGTTTTCATGCCCTGGAAAAAAGATGCGGGAAAAAACCCTGTCTGGGCAGGGGAGGGAGACGGGCGACTACATCTCGGGGCCCAAATGAGTCCGGGGGGGGAAACCTGAAATGGAGGGGGAGGAGGGGGGACATTGGAGCAGAAGCTTGACTGGTGAAAGGGTTGGATTTTTCCCAAGGTGACAAGAGAGGGGGAAAGCAGGAGCAGCTGGAGGAGCTAGATGGAGATGAGAAAGGGCCCGGGGAGATGAACCCCCAAAACACCGTGGCAGTTTTACAGTGGAAAATGGAGGCAGGGAGGGGGCCCCCCGGGAGTCCACTTGTGCAGATGGGGCCCCCAGATGCTTATTTGCTCTGGCTAGTGGGCCCGGGCCCCATTTGTCAGAAACCGGAAAAAGGGGTGGGCTTCTGGCCCCTCCCACCTTTTTGGACCCTCGCTACCGGTCCAAAAATTTGGGGCCTTTTTCCCAGCTATTTTTAGAGGGAGGACAAACTCCAAAAAATTATAGGGGAAAACCTCCGTAGCAGTTGGCCGTGCCATGTGCCCGGGGACATCGTCCCTCCTCTGAAAGGGCCCGACCCGGGGGGTTTTTTAGCGCTCAAAGTACTCCTGCCGCGGGGTGGCCCGGGGGAAGGTGGGGGGGGGCGGGGAGAAAAAGCTCCATCAGCAGCAACCTAAATCTGGAGTCCCCTATGAGCAGCTTCCCTTTTACTCGCCGGGGAGGGCAGTCGCCAGCAGCGCAGCAGGAAATGGGCAGACACTGAACCCAAAAAGGTGGTGGCCCCACTTGGGAAAACATCTGGGCCCCCTCAGTTAGAAGATCCCCCTGGATACTGGGGAGCCCAAAATGGAATGTGTGGCGCAAAATTGCCGGGTTTTCAGTGGAGAAAACTGTCCTTTCCCGGGCCCGTAGGGTGGCATCGAGCGGGGGTTCAGTTGGGGGCGGGGGCCCCTCATTACCCCAAAGGGGAACCCGCTTGTCCCGGGGGAAAAGTGGAACGACGACCTTTGTCAAGATGATCGGCCAGGATTTTTCCCACACCAATTTCCCCTTTTGGCGTTAGACACATCGGCCCCCTGGGGGGGGCGCCTCACCCAAAAATGTTTAGAAAAGAGTCCCGGGGTTTTAAACTACCCGGCCCCAGCCACCCTTCTGATGTGCCCCCCGCCCGATGCCACAATCTGCTGACAGTTTCTCCATCTGCCCCCCAAACCCTCTTTACCCGGGACGGTATTGCCCCCCACCTCCACACTCTGTCATTGTGCCACTGTCTGACCTCATGCTGCTGCTGTGGCTGCTTTCCTTTAAACCCCCACCACTGATCATTTTTGCCCCCTCTGTGGCCCATCCACTTTTGCCACCTCCCGAATGTGTTGTGCCACTTTCTTTACCTTTTTGTGCTGCTGTGGCTGCCCGCCGTGAATAGACAATGTGTCTTTTGTGCCCCTTGTGGGGCCCTTTTTCCCGTTTTTGCCACCCTCCAGAATCTATTGTGCCACTGTTGACCTTATTTCTGCTGCCGCCGCACTTTAAATCTCGTCATTGTGGGCCCCTCTGTTTTTTTTTTTTTTTGGCCTTTTCTAATGTTTTGCCACCCCCAAAAAATGGCATTGTGCCCCTGTCTGACCTCTTTTTGCCCGCGGGCCCTGAAACCCCACACTTGTCATTGTGCCATGTTGGGCCTCATGCTGCTGCTGTGGCTGCTGCCGTGGCCTCCCACCCCGGGGTCACTGTTCCCCCTCTGGGCCTACTCCGTTTTTGGGCCCCCCAAAAATGTCATTGTGCCATGTCTGACCTCATTGTTTCTTTTGGCTGTGCCGTGACCCCCACACTGTGTCATTGTGCCCTGTCTGCCTCATGCTGGGTGCTGTGGCTGCGCCCTGAAACCCACACCCCTCTTTCTTTGTGCCCCCCCTGTCGACCTCATGCTTTTTGTGTGGCTTTTGCCCACACCTAAACTCTGTAATTGTGCCCCCGTCTGACCTCATTTCGGCTTTTGCCCCTTTTTTTGGGTTTCTGCCGTGAACCCCCACACTGTGTCATTGTGCCCTCTGTGGTTTCTCCCCCTTTTGCCAAACCCCCAGGGGGAATGGTTTTTTGTTTCCACTTTTGCCCCTCCTGGGTGCTGCTGTGGCTGCTGCCGTAAACCCAGACCTGTGGCCTTTTTGCCACTCTGGGGCCTTTTTTCCTGTTTTTGCCACCTCCAGAATCTCATTTGGGGCCCTGTCGCCTCATGCTGCTGCCGCCTTTACCTCCCTCCTGTCATTGTGGGCCCCCTTCTGGGGGCCTAAATACTGTTTTTTCCACCTCCGAATGTAAATTTTGCCACTGGGCTGACCTTCCCTGTGCTGCTGCCTTTACCTCCACACTCTTTCATTGTGCCACTGTCTGACCTCCTGCTGCTGCTGTGGCAGCTGCCATGACCTCCACCCTGTGTCTTTGTCCCACTCTGTGGCCTACTCCTGTTTTTGCCACCTCCAGAATGTCATTGTGCCACTGTCTGACCTCATGCTGCTGCTGTGGCTGCTGCCGTGACCTCCACACTGTGTCATTGTGCCACTGTCTGACCTCATGCTGCTGCTGTGGCTGCTGCCGTGACCTACACACTCTGTCATTGTGCCACTGTCTGACCTCATGCTGCTGCTGTGGCTGCTGCCGACACCTACACACTCTGTCATTGTGCCACTGTCTGACCTCATGCTGCTGCTGTGGCTGCTGCCGTGACCTCCACACTGTGTCATTGTGCCACTTTGTGGCCTATTCCTGTTTTGACACCTCCAGAATGTCATTGTGCCACTGTCTGACCTCATGCTGCTGTGGCTGCCGCCGTCACCTCCACACTCTGTCACTAATGTTGCCACCTGAGCTCTCAGCTTGTTTTTTTCCGGCTTTCTCTGGCATGACTTTATCAGGCAACATTCCCGCTTCAGTTTTTTTGGTCAGTTTTGCCCTCTTAAGTGCCCAGGGAATTTTATAGTGAAGCGATTCTAAGAGCGGCGGCAGTGCATGTCATACTAAAACACAACATTGTATGAAGACCAAACCAAGCTCCCTCTGCATATTTAAGCATGGCACAATGTTCTACAGCACCCTGCAGGCTCTGTGCAGCCTGGAAATAGCTGGTTTTTAACGTGATTCGTCCCGAAGTAATTCGGAATGAAGTTATTTTTTGCCGAGAAATTCGGCAAAGTGAACGAAACTTATTTCGGGAAATTCGCCCATCTCTAGCCCCAACAATTGTGAGAGATTTTAGTAACATTTTATAACTCTGTTATTTCCCACAACTATCACAATTTATTGTTACAGTATCTGTTGAATCAACTAAATTTCTATTTTTACATGCAGATACTTAGCTGAATTTTTAAGGTCCCTGAAAGATCGGCCATAAAGTCTGGGGTCAAAAAATAGCTAAAGCTAATGACATCAGCATTTTTATGAATCATTTCTGCTATCTTTTATAGCTTGTTGATAAATCTGTGCCTTATTTACATACATTGCAAAATAAATCCTCTTTTAGTTTTCTGTTTCAGTTTTGGAAGGGCAAGTTCTGTATTTAGCTGTTTAAATAATAATGGAACTGTTATGTTGAAAAAATGAATATTGATGAATTGCACAGTAAAAAGAATTCATCATAAGCAATATTACATGCATTACTGAGAGGAATATTTGTACAGTTTGTACTGGGATGCTTTTGATCCATTTATTTTATTTCATGTTGCTGGTAAATGCTAATCCTGTAATCCTCAAATGATGGCTCTGAATGAGATTTGGCATCTGATAGTGTAGAATACTGTAACATAGCAGTGTGCACTAAAAACAGTAAAAGAAGGTTCTATTGCTGCTTGGAAATATTGCCATTTAAAGATACAAGAAACCTAAACTGTATAGCTTATAAAAGTGTAATTAATAAAAAAAGAGCTCAAATATCATCACCATATGTAAGAAAATGGCACTAGAGCAATGTCGGACTGGCCCACCCGAGGACCGAAGGATCCTCCGTTGGGCCCTGGCTCCGACTCAGCAGTGCCCGCCGCTACAGGGAGCCGTGCCCGACACGCCTATTGTCGCCAAGAATGCTTGGGCCCTCTGTCCCGAGTGCTCAGAGGCATGTATGTGTGGGCACTTTGTAGAGCAGAGCGCCATCAGTGCCTGCTGCACTATTCTGCCTAGTAAGTTGAAGCCCTAGGCGCAATGACGTCATATCATCACGTCACCTGTGCCAGGCTTCACTACTAGAAGCCCGAACTGCTGTTCAGCGGGGAGCAGGAAGAGGTGAGTTTATTTTATTTATTTTATTTTTCATCTAATGCGGTCCAACCTGCCTGCGGCCTAACTACTACCTACTTACCCACGGGCCATCTACCTACTTATCTGGGGCATAACTACTGCCAATATGCCTACCTATCATAGGCCTACCTAACTACAGGCAATCTACCTGCCTACATAACTACTACCTATCAACCTACCTAATGCCTAACTACTGACTACCTAATTAAAAGCGATAAAGAGCTCCCACCCTCCTCCAAACATTCCCCAATACAGGTACCTTCACTTATTTCCTCCCGCTTGATGTTGCTCGTAAATGGAATGGTTACTGCGCTCCCGCTCGGATAGCTGCCAGGCAAGGCTAAGTAATCCCAAATGTAAATGCCGGGATCAAGGGTCCAGAGAGACCAGAAACGCGTTGGCGTTCACATTGTATTTGCACTGCCCTGTCATGTTTATATTGGAATAAAGAAGAGTTTTACGTTCCTACTGACTACCTACCTGGGATCTATCTAGTGCCTACCTACCTACCTGGGGTCTATCTAGTGAGTATGTACAGCCTGCCTACCCAGGGACAATCTACCTACTTGTAGCCTACCTACCTGGGGCCTAACTACTGCCTACCTACTTAGGGCAATCTACCAACCTGTAGCCTAGCTTCCTATCTGGGGGCCTAACTACTTCCTGCCTACCTAGGGCCAATCTACCTACCTACCTACCTACCTATTCATGCTGTCCTAGGCATTGTAGATAGCCATCAGAGACATGCTTATTAGTGTTTCTGTATTTTACAGGTTCCCCCTCTGGATCATATCAGACGAGTGTTGGATCCATTTCACTAATACAATTTATTTCTTTCATGGTATTTTATACCATTATTTTTTCAGTGCTTGTAATAGAGGTGTCTGAGATCTCTCTATTACTACAGATTGGGCTTGGGGTCAACAAGCTGTGTTTATTTTTTGTCACCCAAGACTGACAGCAATCCCTAGCACTAGTAATATAGAGACGTCTATCAAACATCTCTGTTACTAACACTGGAAATAAATGGTAAAAAACACATGGACTCAGCACAAAAAAACACTAAATAAACTCTTCCCGACACCGGCCCTCATTGGCCATTTTATTAAAGAAATGGATCAAATGCCGATTCAATAAATCCATCATAGTCCAATGGGGAAATCGTTAGAAAAAGCAGAAACATTTCAAGAAGTATGACAATGCTAAACTCCATCCCTTGCATTCCCTAAGGATCATGCATCAAGCCTGAGGCTGATCTTCTGGGTGCAGAGGAAGGAGTTCGGACCACACAATATGAATATGAGAGGTATAGGCCATAGTTGCAGCACAATCTTCAGGGGGTTGGTCCTCTGTTCCTCCTCGGAGACTGTGAACCTGAGCTGTGGCCTGAACCCTCTCTCTCACCACTGGGAAGTTTGTACAAAGTTGGGAAAAGGTAAAGAGATTCTAGAAAAGTAAGGACTCTAAGATATTTGTGTCCCAATCTGCAGGGATGAGTGTTGGCAGTAAGAAGTCAGCATGGACGGCAAAGAAAGGGGAACGGGAACAACATCTCTTTATGACAGATCAACCCTATGTTCTTAAGGGAGCAAAGCAACTTATTCCACGGCATCTTGCAATGTCTCCATTAAAGCCATACATTATAATAATCTTCAACATATAGTTCAAACACACATATAATCAATGCCACTAAGCAGCAGTCATCAATGTATACAGTCCAGTGTTAGAAAATAGTATTTCATGTGTATACACTTCCTTTTTGCTAAATCAGGCTCTATGAATAGTAGCTCTCTGTGCTAGTCAGTCCAGCAAACTCCAATGGAGCCAAAATTACACATTTTTTTGCATTAACCTGGATGGGGGTTTATGGCTGCATTTACGCTATCCATCAGGAGTTTTCCCTGCACATATCCTAAACAACACAGTATGAAAGTAGCCTAATTTTTACATTGTAATAGTGGAGATTCAGGTCTTTTATTTGTCTTTGTATCTGCTCACAAAATTCTGTATACTCTTGTGCATGCATACAATAATGTGCATGCATGACATGTGCAGGTAGCATAAGCTCCTTTCAACATTCTTTAAAATTCTGCTTATAAACTTGCAATAAAACCTTAGAGCTGCTTTTTTACTGTAACAAATAACAGTGTAGCACTAAGTGATAAAACATAGCAGGGTGTACAGGATAATGACTACATAGCCTAAGTGTGTTTTCAGGTACATGCCACAATATCAAGAAATAATTATTAAAGACAGTTATGTATGCTGTGTCTGGTATATATATATATATATATATATATATATATATATATATATATATAATTATTATATATTATATATATATATATATAAATATATATAATATATATATATATATATATATAGCTATTGCATATTACAGATCTTTTTAATGAATTTTTATCATGCTGCGAAAACACCAAGTCTGTTAATGTAACATTAAGATGGCAAAAGAGAGCAGATCCTGAATTTGTAATGCCGTACCGACTAGTGACTAAGCCATAGCTTAAAAATGGAGCTGACATGGTGACTTAATTTATTTTGCTAGTTATTTGGGAAGAGTGAATTTTTATAAAAAAAAAGAGCATTTCTTCTGCGCAGTCAGTAAATATAAAGCTTCTATACACAGTATGAGATTTCTGCCTGATACCATAATAGTAAAAATAACATGATAGATACATATTGTAGAAGTTCAAATCTCTTGCTGCTCACAAAACAAAACTTTCCAACATTTTCCACTTCCCTGTGATTCTGAAATGACACACGTTTATTGAAAGAGGGAGAATGGCAACCTATTTTACTAGCGGGCCTCCAACATACCAGAGATGGACAGAAAACAGGAACTATTTTGTTGTGTATAATTATTAGTTCTTCAATTAGCTATTCTGTCATAGTGAAAAAAAAATTATCCAACCATTGCATAGTTACTGTATACTTATTTCCACTATTCCATTTTCCACATAAGTGGCCACCTAGCATTTCTAAAGCACACAATGGCAGACCCATCTATGTAATATCCCCTCCTCATACATGGTGGCACACCTAGGCATGTTTAATTAGTATTTTGCTATGGATATCTTGGGCCTATCAGAGAAATACCTCCTTCTATACAAGTCAAGTCAATACACACATAAATAGTAAATGAGTGCTATATTTGGATACATTTATCCCTCAGGACTGATAGATCATCTGTAAAATAACCCCAAAAAGTAATGGAACTCAGTAGCACTGTGATAAATGTTATTACAACTAACCTATGCAAAGGGAATAGAAACCTATGATTGTGACAGATTAGAAATGAAGTTTCATTTGTATATTTTCTTTCATCAAATCTGTTCTGATAACTGACCAGCCACTTGTGTTTTTGATATTGATTGCAAAACACTTGGGAGAATGGGTACCATCTGCATCTCTGTTTCAGCTATGAATGGTCTATTGGTGTTGGTACTGTGCCCAGAACTAGATCCGTGGCGCTGTTCATTAAGCATCGATTTGGACAGAAAAACAATGTAAACTATTCCTATTCGCGGTAATTATGCAGCACTCAGCTGCATTCCAAAAGCAGCAGACTTCCTATTTCATTTTCTGTAATATTACTGTTACATTAGAATTGAATACAACCCCCAGCCATAATCTGTATAAACTGTGTGTCTGTAACAAAGCAATATACACTCCTGTATGTCAGTTGTTACAGCTTTACGTATGTATTGTGTGCAAAAATATATTATTGCATGCATTCTAATTGAAGAATAGCTCTGTTGCAAAGAATATTAAGACTTATCTCTTGACATGTTAATAACCCAGCTTCTTAAGGGTTAAAGAGCCGCAACAGCAAAACTTATCTATGTTTACTTTTGGAGGAGTTGAATTTATCCTAGGCTGATCAAAAATATGAAAGAAAGCAATCATCAGCAAAGTGGTTTCCTAGACCCACTGCTTTTGTTTCTTATAGATTTAACATCAGATAATTGAAATGCATTGTTAAGATACTGTGATATGTTTTATTGATTTTCTTGCTTTTCCATTTCCGTGTTCGTGTAGAGGTTTTTTTTTTCCCGGATACTATGAAAAACAAAAACTGTTAGGCTATGTCCACATGACGAGTATTTTAAGTCAGAATCCACGCGGATTCCGACTTGAATTACTCCCCTAAAACCGTAGGTAAACCATCCCATTGACCTCAATAGAAAATGTGTCTTTTAGTTCATGAAACAAGTATTTTTGTCGGTCGGTTTTTAAACATAAAAAAACTTAGAATATCTTTCATTTTTGCATGATGTTCCAGATGAAAAATGAAGGCTAAGTCTACACAGCACAGGATGGTTTTTCAGTGGATTCAGTATTTTGAATCCACTGAAAACTGTACCCAGTGCTGTGTAGACTTTAATATAAAATCTGTGCTGTAGTCTATCAAGCATGGATTTTTTAACTAAATTGAAAACCGACTGGGACCGTGAGACCGTTGTCGGATTCCCGCAGCCTTAATGTACTGGGCCGCTGGGAATTCGAAATCTGATTTTGGGTGGCATTTTCAAATTGCTATGTAGACCTAGCCTAATTATTACGATCAATAGTGATGGCTAAAAATCTTGTATAAAAACATCCAAAACAGTGTATGTCATTTTTAATGCAGATCCAAAAACCCCGTAGATGAATGGGACTCGTCAGGGGCGTTGCTAGGGTCCTAAAACATCCGGGGCCCGGGCGCTCTGTGTTATAGTTTGCTCAGTAGGGCGGGGTTCATATGGCATTTTTTACGCCACATCGTGAACTGTGGCATATGTTTTTGCAGAAAATAGTGTATGTTCTTAGATTATTTTCCACGTAGTCCACATAGATCCTTTCCATCACCTCAGCAGTGCAGTGTAGAATGAGAATCAGCGCTGACAAATTTACTTTTCTAAAACCTTTCTCCTACATATAACATAGTAATACCCCTAAATAATAGTCATACAGGTGCCAAGTATTACACCTATACATGGAGCAAATATATCATACATATGATTGTTACTAAAGAAAATCCTACAATCCTAAGACCCAATAATATTATTAAGGACCAAATAAAACTGCCAGACCCTAACTAAATGCTACCACCACATGTGACATCAGTTATACACAGGCTCTGAAGATGTATATTACTGCCATAGAGGGACCAGGTAGTGGTAGATACTAGTTTTATGTAGGCTCTGCAGACATATAAGTGATCACAGTGCAGTTACATAAAGTAACTCACAGGAGACGTTTCCTCTGATGAGAGTTGTTCGCTTTCCTTTTTCTTCTCCATTCAGTCATGATGACTTCCCCTGGCCACAACTCATCTCTGCAGGTTACCACACAAACATTTTAGAATCCTCACTTTCCAGCACCTATATACCTACTTGGGGGTGGGGGGAGGGGGTTATATACCGACCTACCTACCTAGTGGTGGCCTATATAGGAAATCATGGTTATGCTCCATCCTCCACAGCAACCTGCTTTCCTATTATAGCCAGGTGCCTGCTGTGATGAAGAGTCACCAATCATTCCTATATAGGCCCCCAGTAGGTAAGGAGGTATACAGACCCCCAACATTATGGATGTAGGTCTATAAAGGTCCCCTTACAGTAGACAGATATAATAGGCCAGCCCCCCAGTAAGTAGGTAGATATATAGGTCCCCAAGCAGATAGCTATATAGGCACTTTCAATAGCTAGGAAGGTAAATAGGTCCCTTCAGTAGGTAGGTAGGTATATAGGTCTCACAATAGGAAGGTAGTTATATAGCGCCCCCCAGTAGGCTGGTGGATACATAGGTCCCCCAGTAGGTAGTTATATAGGTACCCCTAGGATGTGGATAAGTATATAGGTCTTCCTAGTAGGTTGGCAAGTCTATAGATTCCCAATTAGGTAATTATGTAACCCACTATATAGGCAAGTATGAAGAATCTATAGCTCCTCCCAGTATATAGGTAGGGCATAGGTCCCAAAGCATATAGGTAATCACAGTTCCCTCCGGTATATATGTAGGCATAGGTCCCCCAATATATATGTACGCATAAATCCCCCAGTCTCTAGATAAGCATAGGTCCCCCCAGTAAATAGGAAGACAAAGGTCCCCCCAGTGTATAGGAAGGCAAAGTTCCCAGAGTATATCGGTAGGTATAGGTCCCCCAGTATATAGATACACCAAGGTCCCCCTAGTATATAGCCAGGCACAGGTCCCCCCAGTATATAGCCAGGCACAGGTCCCCCCAGTATATAAATAGGCACAGGGCTCCCCAGTATATAGCCAGGCACAGGTCCCCCCAGTATATAGCCAGGCACAGGTCCCCCCAGTATATAGACAGGCACAGGTTCCCCCTAGTATATAGGCAGGCACAGGTCCCACAAGTATATAGCTAGGCAGAGGTCCCCAGTATATAGCCAGGCACAGGTCTCCCCAGTATATAGCCAGGCACAGGTTCCCCCACAGTATATAGCCAGGCACAGGTCTCCCCAGTATATAGCTAGGCACAGGGCTCCCCAGTATATAGCCAGGCACAGGGCTCCCCAGTATATAGCCAGGCACAGGGCTCCCCAGTATATAGCCAGGCACAGGGCTCCCCAGTATATAGCCAGGCACAGGGCTCCCCAGTATATAGGAAGGCATAGGTCTCCAGTATATAGCTAGGCACAGGGCTCCCCATTATATAGCTAGGCACAGGTCTCCCCAGTATAAACCCAGGCACAAGTCCCCCCAGTATATAGCAGGGCACAGGTCCTCCAAGTATATAGCCGGGCATAGGGCTACCCAGTATATAGCCAGGCACAGGTCCAACCAGTATATAGCCAGGCACAGGGCAACCCAGTATATAGCCAGGCACAGTGCTCCCCAGTATAAACCCAGGCACAAGTCCCCCGTATATAGCCAGGCACAGGGTACCCCAGTAAATAGCTAGGCATAGGGCTCCCCAGTATATAGCCAGGCATAGGGCTCCCCAGTATATAGCCAGGCACAGGTCCCCCCAGTATATAGCCGGGCACAGGGCTCCCCAGTATATAGCCAGGCACAGGTCCTCCCAGTATATAGCCAGGCACAGGGCTCCCCAGTATATAGCCAAGCACTGGTCCCCCCAGTATATAGCCGGGCACAAGGCTCCCCAGTATATAGCCGGGCACAGGTCCCCCCAGTATATAGCCAGGCACAGGTCCCCAGTATTTAGCCAGGCATAGGGCTCCCCAGTATATAGCCAGGCACAGGGCTCCACAGTATATCTCTAGGCACAGGGCTCCCCAGTATATCTCTAGGCACAATACTCCCCAGTATATCTCAAGGCACAGATCTGACAGTCTACAGTTATATTGATCAGCCCTGCGGGTCAGCATTAAATAATCTGACCCACAGGGCTGATCAATATCATAGTTGCCAACTTTTGAAACCGAAAAAGCAGGAGATTGTAGACGGCAAAAATTTGCATGGGCACGCCCATTTTGTCGGTGTGCCACGCCCCTTCAAAAGCCACACCCACTCCACCTAACTGCATAACGGCTTTGGAAGAAAGCCAGGTAGATGCCCTTATAGCCAGGTAGTAGCCCCCCCATAACCAGGTAGTGCCCCTTACAGGCAGGTAGATGCCCCCTTGTAGCCAAGTAGATGCCCCCTTGTAGCCAGGTAGATGCCCCCTTATAGCCAGGTAGATGCCCGCTCTGTAGCCAGGTAGAGCCAAATTTGTAGCCAGGTAGATGCCCCCCTTTGTTAGCCTGATAGATGCCCCCTTTGTTAGCCAGGTAGTGCCCCCTCTGTTGCCAGGTAGATGCCTCTTTTGTTGCCAGGTAGATGCCTCCTTTGTTGCCAGGTAGATGCCTCCTTTGTTGCCAGGTAGTGCCCCCTTTGTTAGCAGGTAGTGCCCCCTTTGGTAGCCAGGTAGTGCCCTCTTTGTTAGCCAGGTAGATGCCCCCATTGTTAGCCAGGTAGTGCCCCCATTGTAGCCAGGTAGTGCCTCCTCTGTTGCCAGGCAGACCCCTCATTGTAGCCAGGTAGTGCCTCCTCTGTTGCCAGGTAGACCCCCCCATTGTTGCCAGGTAGTGCCCCCTCTGTTGCCAGGTTGACCCCCCCCCCATTGTAGCCAGGTAGTGCCCCCTCTGTTGCCAGGTAGACCCCCCCATTGTAGCCAAGTAGATGCCCCCTCTGTTGCCAGGTAGACCCCCCATTGTAGCCAGGTAGTGCCCCCTCTGTTGCCAGGTAGTGCCCCCCATTGTAGCCAGGTAGTGCCCCCTCTGTTGCCAGGTAGACCCCCCATTATAGCCAGGTAGTGCCCCCCATTGTAGCCAGGTTGTGCCCCCCTCTGTTGCCAGGTAGTGCCACCTCTGTTGCCAAGTAGTGCCCCCCCATTGTAGCCAGGTAGTGCCCCCCCCCCATTGTAGCCAGGTAGTGCCCCCTCTGTTGCCAGGTAGTGCTCTCCCATTGTAGTCAGGTAGTGCCCCCCACTGTAGCCAGGTAGACCCCCCCCATTGTAGCCAGGTAGACCCCCCCCATTGTAGCCAGGTAGTGCCTCCTCTGTTGCCAGGTAGACCCCCCATTGTAGCCAGGTAGTGCCCCCTTCTTTTGCCAGGTAGACCCCCCCATTGTAGCCAGGTAGTGCCCCCCTCTGTTGCCAGGTAGACCCCCCATTGTAGCCAGGTAGATGCCCCCTCTGTTGCCAGGTAGACCCCCCATTGTAGCCAGGTAGTGCCCCCTCTGTTGCCAGGTAGTGCCCCCTCTGTTGCCAGGTAGTGCCCCCCCCCATTGTAGCCAGGTAGTGCCCCCTCTGTTGCCAGGTAGTGCCCCCCCATTGTAGTCAGGTAGTGCCCCCACTGTAGCCAGGTAGACCCCCCAATTGTAGCCAGGTAGACCCCCCTATTGTAGCCAGGTAGAGCCCCCTATAACTAATAAAAAAAAAATAATAAAAGCCACTCACCTCACCAGGCTCCTGCAATGCTCCGGACATCTCCCGGCCGATCTCCTCAGCGTCGCAGGGGGAGTGAGTGCAGCCGCGCGTCACTTCCCCCTGCGATGCTGACCTGTATGTACAGCGCTCACCGGCGCTGTACATACAGGGTGAGAAGGGAGGAGGGGAACGATCCCTCCTGCCTTCTCCCTGTACGGCAGCTGACTGACTGTGCGGCTGCGGCTGCACAAGTCAGTGGAACTTGCCGGCGGGTGAGCGGCCACTTCACCCGCCTGTAGGAGCGGCCCGGCGGCGCCAGAGTCGCGCACTAGCGCTACTCTTGCGCCGCGGTCCCCCCGCTGCCTACTGGCGGCGGGAGGAGTGCCAACTCTGCCGGGAGGGCGGGGGGGACCCCCATTAGCGGGACCTCCCTGCCAAAAGCGGGAGAGTTGGCATGTATGATCAATATACCTGTAGACTGTCAGCTCTGTGGGTCAGTGTGACCCACAGAGCTCAGCTGATAGTTATTCTGCACTTAGTTGCATTATATTGGCCCTCAAGACATGTCATATTAACTTGCAAGCTGGCCTTGTCCAAGTACCTAATATCTTTGCCGGCTGCTATGCTGGGCTCTGTGCGGGCACTCACTGCTAGGAGGAGGAGGAGCATGCAGGCGTCGGCGTCCAGGTCGCACTGCAGCCTTCCTCCTCCACCTCTTCTATAGACAGCCCCAGCAGCATGAGAAGTTACGCTGCGGCCGCTCTCCCCCCAACCGTGCGCAGTGCGCATTGAACAGGAGGCCAGCAGCCAGCAGCTAAGAGGAGAATGCTGCTCTCCTCCTTACCATGCGCAGCGGAGCGGAGCAGCGGTCAGTAAATATAGTAGTCGCCCGCGCCGCATCCTTGGTTCTCAAAGAGAACAACAATGCGGCGCTGCGTTACTATAATGTATGAGAGCGGCCGGGGAATTAAACAAGTAAATTTCACTCATCGTCTGGACATACCCTTTGTAATTTATTGCAACCAACCTGCTATATGACCCATTGTATTTATAGATCTGCATGTCTGGAGAAACATCACTGCTAAGTTCAAAATAATAATATACTTCAAACTTTTAAAGACAATGGGTGACATGTATGAACATCATTTGTTTGCCATGCTTTGGGCCAAACAAACTGTCATAGCCTGGTTCTAAAGATGTATGAACCGTTGTACACCAAAACTTGGCACATTGTATGCCAGACACAACACTTTTGAATGCTCCAATGATGCAACGGCGTGTCCCGCCAGAATTGTACAATGCGCCAAAGTTTGGCACAAAGCTGTTGTACAGATCCATTCCAGTTTCAAAGTGGTATGGCTGAGGTTACTTTTGGCATAGAACGTGACACATTTATAAAGTGCTGTGAGACACTTTCATTCATACTGTCGGATCGGACACTATTAAAAACAGAGGTAGAACCAGTGAGTCGACGGCATTTTCATACATGTTGCACAATAAAACTAGAAATTAAACAAGCAAATACAATAATAATTTAATATACTTGTACAGTTTTATAGATGCTATACTTGTCAGAGAAAATAAGTGCTATCTTCTCTTAAACCTCTACATCTTGTTAGGGTATGTTCACACAGCTTAAAGGGGTTTTGCCACGATGTAATGTTGACGTGGGATCCTCCAATATGGGTATTTAATCACTTTTCTAAATACATGTGATTAAAAATATTGCAGTCTGAGAGAGCTACAGGCTGCCTTACCTACCCTTAGTTACTTAAAAGCTTCTATTAGATACGACCTGACGAGCTGCTGGCCGGGCTTGCGCAGAGCACACTTCTTATCTGATGAAAGGGAGCTGAAGAAGCTTTTAAGGCACCGGGTAGAAATATGTTGTCTTTTGTATACAGAATCCACTAGTTGTAGTGTGATTATCTGAGTAGATCCTGCTTTATCTGATGACAGGGAACATGAAGAAGCTTTCAAGAGGCTGTGGAGAAAGCTGTTGTCGTTTGTATAAAGAATCCACTAGTTGTAGTTTGATTATTTGAGTGAACATTTCACACGATCCCTTATGCACAGCTCTGTGCTCTGGCTGTGTCTCTCGCTCTCTCAGCTCAGGGTGGCTTTGTTTACATTTGCTTCTTAGCAGATAAGGCACGTCCTGGCAAAACCCCTTTAAATTTCGTTGTGCATTTCACCGTGTATTGCGCATTTTACGCGGCAAAATGCACACCGCAATTACGGTAATTCATAGCTCTCATAGAGCGCTATGGATTGCGTGTCATCTGCCCCTATGCACAATACGATCGTATTGTATGCGGGGGAGGGGGTGGGAGAACTGACATGTCAATTGTTAGCGGTGCTTACGCGCCGCTGACAATGCGTGTCAAAGAAGCCAGCCAGATGCCGCCTTCCCTCCCCCCGCTTTGAAATTAAGCGCTTATGGTTCCAAAACACACTGCGTATTGCGGCGAGTGCTATACGCTACAATATGGTTGTCAAAGCTATCTATCTTGATTAAAGTCTGTTGGTGATACAGAAATAGTGGATGGACTTTTGCATCATGGCTACCACTACATGGGCTCCTATGATCACTTCTCCATTACCCTAACCCAGAGTTTTTCCAATCTTAATTCCTTAACATTTTCAAAACACTAGGGGCCACATGTATGAAAACTGTCTAGGTGTAAGACTTTCTTTGTTGCCCATAGCAACCAATCTCTGGATCAGCACTGAATCTCTGTCGCTTTTCAACATTTTATATGACCAAAAGTAAGGAATTATCTCCGGGATGTCCTCAAAACATTTCTTGTGAAATGGACCTTGGAAAAAATGTAATTGTTGCACCTTGATTAAAGGGATTTTCTCACTACAAAAATCATATCTGTAATGATGGGGGACATTAAAAATAAGTAAACGTGCAATTGATTTGTATTGTCTAAATAATTTAGTATAGCAGCTGTTACCTAATCTGTGTGTGTCTAGAGCTATTTCTGCAGCCTGGGGTCAGGCCATGACCCCTTTGCTGTGATTGGCTGCCTGCATTTAGTTCAACCTCTGGTTGGGACATGTCCCCATGTGTTGTTATTGGCTGTCCTGCGCTTTCTGTGCTCATTGCCCCCTGAGCTGTGTGAAACAGGCTACCTGTGCTTCTGTTCTTCTCCCAGTGACAGCTCTGATGTGAAGGATCTGACAATTACTGAGTCTCTTTAGCTGCTAGATTTACTACCCCCACCCATATAGCACACCTTTATACACTCTGCCTGATTGAGGTTTCTTTTTTATTTATTTGCACTGTTTGACTAATTACTAAGGAGAACAGAGGACGGGAGTAGAGTGACAGCACCTGGGGTTTGAACACTTAGTAGCTGCCTGAGAGGAGAGGTGATGTCTGAGCATGTGCGACCAGGACTGAGGAGCTCTCAGCCCTGGCCGTATCCCCTGGAGACGAGCTGTAAACAATGGATGACTAAGGGAGCAGCTAAGACAAAACGGTCCAGAATTTTTTATAATAATGAATGGTGAAAATGTTTATTATTTCATCTGCAAGCTTCTCACGTCAATTTTACTTTGTGGCAAAACCCCTTTAAATTATATTTGTTGGCATAGCCTCATTGTATTATAGACATCAACCTTCACTATGATGTTAACTTTAATTTATTGCTGCCACTTTTGAGCTGAACAGATGGTATTATTCTGAGGGTTTGCTGCTCCTCATGTGTGATGTTATATTGACCCTTTTGTAATTGCTATATTAGATTTAATTTTTTATGTTTTAAATAACTACGGTAGATATGAAAATGTTAATATTGTTTCTGACCATTTTGAAAAAAAAGTATTTTATCATCTCTGGTCCAGGTTGCAAACTTTTTTTTTATATCTCAGTGTATAAGTCAAGTATACTTAATTTAGCTGCTGATGTAAAAGTAAAACCCTTACTCAACAGTTTAATTTCCAGGTTTCATTATTGTTAAGGGTTAATATTAAATGTGCTATTACTATTAACAGTTCCTTTCTAGATTGAATTAGGGCCCTATGAAAGATGTCAAATAAAGATTGATCGTGTATCCCTAGTTTCACACCTGCTGAATATTTATGATGTACTAAGCCACATTTATGCCGTAGTTTTGTTGCTTCCATTTATTCTGCTGCGTACTATGTACGGGATTTTTTGTGTTGAGTCTATTTTATATTTACTATTTCATTAGCAGAATGGTAATTGTATTAGTCCCAGGTCATTTTCAACACTGCTGCATTGCATGCTGAAATGTTACATCTCTGTATATACTACTGAGACACATATGATTCCATGAATATAGAGTGACGTATTAAAGAGATGACACTTTACTTGATGTGAATTGTATTTTATTTTACATCAATGTGAACTATTTTCTTACATTTGAAAGACATTTATTACCTATACACAGCACAGGTGATAAATGTCTGATCAATGAGACTTCCACCGATCGCTAAAACGGGGGCCCCATCCTTCCTTCCTGTGCTCACTTAGCAAGGAAGTCTTTGAATGGAGCAACGGCCAAACATATGCACTGCTTCTCCTTTCAAAGTCTATGGGATCGACCATAATAGCTGAGCAATTTTATTATATTTCAGACCTTCAGATTTTTGAAGAAGCATGTGTTGCATATAGATCTTATATCATATTAAAGTTATGCTCTCATATCTTTCTTATACCAGTACAGTAGGCACCTGTGTGGAACCAAAAATAGTACAGGCCGTAGTAATGGCTCCCATGGACTGAATAGGCTAAACATGTCATCAGTCATGTGGCATACCTCACATATATGATGTTACCCCACACATATATGATGTGACATCCGTGAAATAGTTAATGACTAGGGATGAGCGAATTGATTCTGACAAAGTGGAATTCGTTTTGAATTTCAGGAAAAATTAGATTGTAAACGAAACTGAATTTCCTGGCGATTCGTGGTAACGAATCGTCTTTTTTTCTAAACTGGCCACAAGCAGATGACGTGACATGGGGCAAAGAACTATGGGAGAAAGAAAGGAACGCCCTCAATGCCATGACATGCAGTCAATCAGCAGCCAGCCAGTTTCTGTGATGTCACAGCCCTATAAATAAGCCAGTTATTTTGCATTTTTTCACTTGCCACTGTGTCTCTTATGTACATCGATCTCTCTGCAGCAGCACTAGGTTGCACTTTATCGTTACTGGGGTGAAATGCCTTTCATCTACACATTGTGTGTGTGTCATATACACACCTGTTCCTGAAGAAGCGTTTTTTATTTGGGGATATTGCTCTGTGTGGCAAAGGGTTACTTTTTCATTTATTGTGGTGAACTATCTTTGAAATACAGTGTGTGTATTTCTCACATATACACATCTCCATTACAAGCAGGTTATTATTTTGGGATATTGTTCTCTGCACCAAAGAGTTACTTTTTTCACCTTTAAGGTGAAACACCTTTGAAATATATCTTGTGTATTTGTCAAATACATACATCTCCATTACAGGCAGGTTATTACTTTGGGATATTGTTTTCTGGGCCAAACAGTAAATTGGTGACCCTTATTTGTCTAAAAAAAAACCTTTGAAATACAGATTGTGTTTTTGTCATATACATATCTCCATTACAGGCAGATTATTATTTTGGGATATTGTTCTCTGTGCCAAAGAGTTACTTCTTTCACTTATAGCTACCGGTGTCATCGAGCGGCCGTTTGTTGACCACCAAGCCTAGTTTGTTGACTAGGTCATCCACTTTCTCCCAGATGACATCTGACAACCCCAGCCAAGAGTCGGTGGGTTCATCAGACTTAGTTGGTATGGCCCGGGAGCAGGTCAGGGGCCCTCACCTGTCCTCAACCCACTTCTGTCCCATTTGGTTGCTGGATAGTGACAGCCGAATAGTCACCATCTGGCAGAGGGATGACTTCTGGCTCTCCACCCTCTTTGACCCTCGCTACTGGTCCAAAATGGAGGCCTTTTTTTCATCTGCCGAAAGGGAGGACAAACTCAAGTACTATAGAGAAATCCTATGTAGTCAGTTGGCCGCTGCCTATCTGTGCCATCATCCATCCTCTCGCAGGTCTGACCAAGGGGTTCCTCAGCGCTCATGTACCACTGCCACGGCTGCTGTGGGAGGTGGGGGGTTAGGAGCAGTACCAGCTCCATCATTAGCAACCTGAGTCTGGGGTAGTTGATGAGCAGTTTACTTTACACGCCTAGTGAAGAAGGTACTCACCAGCAGCAGCACCTGGAGCAGACCCTAAACCAGCAGTTGGTGGCCTACTTGGACAGCACCTTGCCACCCCACATTGAAGATTTGCTGGAGTACTGGGCAGCCGAACTGGATTTGTGGCTGCAACTTACCCAGTTTGCACTGGAGAAGCTGTCCTGCCCGGCCAGTGGTGTGGCATCAGAGCGGGTGTTCAGTGCAGTGGAGGCCATAGTTACCACAAGGAGAACTCGCTTGTCCACCCGAAGTGTGGAGAGACTCACCTTTGTCAAGATGAATCAGGCATGGATCGGCTACTATTCTGATGCTGCCACCCACCTGATGCCACACATCTGCTGCCAGCTGCTCCTTCTCTCACCCACCATCTTTACCAGGGACTGGTATTGCCACTCTCCTCCCCACTCTTCACTGGGTCATTATGTAGCCTTCTGATGTTGCTGTCACCTCACCACTCAGGCTGGCGCTGACATTATCCTGTCAGGCTACGTTCCCACTTCAGTTATTTGGTCAGTTTTGACCCCCTAACTGCCCAGATAAATGAAGTGTGAAGCGATTCTAATAGCGGCAGCTCTCATCTGCGTGTCATACTAAATCACAGCATTGTTTCAATACCAAATCACGCTCCCTATGCATATTTCTGCATGGCACAATGTTCTACTACACCCTACAGGCTCTCTGCAGCCAGGAAATAGCTGTTTTTAATGTGATTCGTTGTGAATAGATTTGGAACGAAACACATTTTTGGGAAAATCGCTCATCACTAGTAATAACATGTAACATGTTTCTCATACCACTGTTTTCTATGATCTTTTAACATGTTACATGTCATTAACTATTTGATAGATGTTGAATTAAAAGAAGTATTGATAAAGACTTATTGTCGATAGTCTACTAAACATAGTTACCAGTGTCTGTGGTGAAGCAACTTACTTGGTCTCATCTTTGTGCATACTTTTTTTTTAAAACTTATTAACCCCCTCAAGAGGACCTATGGCTGTTTCAAATATTTCTTTGTTACGTGGTTTTCTCACTACAAAGATTAGCTTTCAACACAAGGGGACTGTTAAATAATGGTATTTTCTAAATACATTGGTGAGTTTATTTTACTTTAGTCATGAGCTATAGACAGTTTAGCAGGTCTTTCACTGCACAGAGGGCGACATGTATGAATGGGCTTTTCGCCTGTTTTTTGGTGTAACCTGCGCTTCCCGGCCCGAATCCTCCTGTCGGACGCAGGTATGCGGTGTTAGGCGCTGCGTTCGCCACTTTCAGCTGCGCCCCGCATTAAGGGGCGGGCAATGTAAAACTCCGAGGCATGTACGATCGCGAGTCGGCAAAGTGCGGCGCATTGCAGCGCTCGGCAGCTCCGACAGGCAGACCTAGTTTATTTTGGTCTAAATGCTCCGGCGGAGGCGAAGTGAAGCGAGAACGGAACATGCGAGGAAACATAGAAGATCTCAACAGAAATCTTGGCGCTCAGCTCTGTGCAGCATGGAGGATGATTCCCAAAAAAATCGCCTTTATAAAGGCGGAAAACATTCTCAGAAAAAGAGCTCAAACCTCAAAAATAAAAAATACATTAAAAAAATCACTTTCCAAAAATCTAGAACGGCGCAATATCAGGAATTCGGATATTGGAAATTGACGTTAAATACAGTAATTCAAAATCTGAAAGCTCTTCTCATTGGTCGGCAGAAACCGGCCAATCAGAATCAAAGGCGGGACAGTTCACAATACAGTAAAATGCAGAAAAGAGCTGATTGGTTGAGCTAGTGGGGGCTTGGCTATCTCGGCCAATCAGAATAGGAGCGACCGGGACCCATTATAGCCTATGGAGAAGTTTGAACCAATCAAAATCAAAGGCGGGACAGTTCAAAATACAGTAAAAATGCTGAAAAGAGCTGATTGGTTGAACTAGCGGGGGCTTGGCTATCCCAGCCAATCAGAGCGCGTGCTACTTCTCCTATTGTAGTCTATGGAGCGATCGGCGCAATGAAATCTCGGCTCTCAGCGCCGTGCGGCATGGAGTATGAATAAAAAATCTTTTTTATTGGTTGTAAAATATTCTCTGAAAAAGAGCTCAAACCTTCTATAAACATATATCAATTAAATCCTGAACAACGCGTTTGTCGCCGAGACCGGCGCTACATCAGGAATTGCAATATAGAGAGTTGCCGGGAACAGTAATTCAAATTCTGTAAGCGCTTCTCATTGGTCGGCAGAAGGCACCCAATCAGAATAGGAGCGACAAAGACCCATTATATCCTATGGAGAAGTTTTGACCAATCAAAATCAAAGGCGGGACAGTTCAAAATACAGTAAAAATAGCAGAAAAGAGCTGATTGGCTGAGCTAGCGGGGGCTTGGCTATCCAAGCCAATCAGAGCGCAAGCTACTTCTCCCATTGTAGTCTATGGAGAGATCGGCACAATGCAATCTTGGCACTCAGCGGCGTGCGGCATGGAGTATGAATAAAAAACTCATTTTTATTAAGTGTAAAACATTATCAGATAAAGCGCTGAAACCTTCTATAAAAATAAATCAGTTAAATCCCTAACAACGCATTTGTCGCCGAGACCAGCACTACATAAGGAATTGAAATATAGAGAATTGCCGGGAAATACATTAATTCAAATTGTTTAAGCTCTTCTGATTGGTCGGCATAAACCAGCAAATAAGAATAGGAGCGACAGTGGCCCATTATATCCTATGGAGGAGTATTGACCAATCAGAACAGGAGCGACAGTGGCCCATTATATTCTATCGAGGAGTATTGACCAATCAGAATAGGAGCGACAGGGACCCATTCTAACCTATGGAGAAATATTGACCAATCATATTCTAAGGCGGGACAGTTCAAAATACAGTAAAAATGCAGAAAAGAGCTGATTGGTTGAGCTAGCGGGGGTTCATCCAGCTTAGCCAATCAGAGCACGAGCTACTTTCTCATAGAGTTCTATGGGGAAAAGAAACTCCTAGCGAGCTCTGTGATTGGCTAACTTAAAAGAGGCGCGGTTATTTGGACCAATGGGAGAGCGAGCGATGCTCTTATGGGTTTTCTAATGCAATCGGAAATACAACAGTACATGGCCGAAATCAAATGATGAGAGTACAGAAGTTGTACCGATGTATATTTAAAATGAACAATAATATTGGGGGAATGAAAAAGAAAATATTAATTCAATAAAATCATGTTTATTTCTTTATTTTTGTTACACCCATACTATAGGTCTAACCGTGGCTACCGAAAAATAACTTCTAATCCACCATTATTCCAATTAATTTACCTCATAGATGTCAGGTAACCCTGCTATCTAAATCCCAGGGATCATCTGATGCTATGTTTAGTTTATATAGATAACCCAGGGATTCATTTAACCGACTGATCTTTGAGTTATACCATTCTACTAATATAAAGCACACAACCTCTTTTTTTTTTTACAAACATTATAACAACATTTAATCAAAGTATTCACAGAGTGGGGAAGACAGATACATCTGAGTATGGGAAAGATATGTTATATATAAAACATATAAGAGATAAGGTTTGTCCTGGTTTTGGGCACATACACAAATTCAGTACATTTTGGGGTTGGTTGATCTGACCCAGTGGCTGATTTTATGTATTTTACATATATACAGATATTATGGGGCAAGTGATGTCAGTTTGTGGGTTTCCAAAAAAAACACCAATGTTAAAGGGGTGTTATTGTTTGAGCTGCTCGTGCTGTCCAGCTAATTTTCTCAGATTGAGTTTGAAATACAGGGGCGTGTCTCTCCTGTCAGCAGGCGTGTCTCTCCTCCCAGGAGGCGTGTCTCTCCTCACTGAAGAACTGTGACATCATCATTTTGTTTAAAGCAGGGGATGCAGAAGGTTGTCTGGATATAACAGCTCTGTAGCCTCCTGCCTGCTTATGTCTGCAGCCTTGAGGCTCCAAACTCCAGCAAGCAACTGTCATATGTCTTAGTTTACACACAACTGAAAGCCAGCAGCTGTTAAGATCTCTGCTTCCTGTCAGTGACATGTGGAGAAGCAAATCAGCTTTCAGAGAAGGCCCTGTTCATCTTGTAACTGACTTGGGTTGGTGGTGCAGTGGGTAGAGCAGTGATAGACTTATTGTTTTTACAACGAAGGGGTTTGGAGTTCTAGTCACTCACAGGGTATATATATTTTTTTCCCCCCTAAATTCTATATGTAGAGAGACCTAAAATATATATGTTAATCTCTATAATGATATATATACACATACAGGGCTCCCCTATATCATTTCTCATCCCCCAGAATATATGCATGGTATCACGTATGTTGGAAGTGCTTGGTGTGACTGCAAGGATGGGACACTATATAGGGGAGCTTTGTGTGTGTATATGAATAAAATTATAGATGTTCACACATATATTTTCATATCTTTACATATGTGTATAAATTTTAAATAAAAAAAAAAACAGTACTGATGGGACTTGAACCCCCAACCTCTGTGCTGATTATCTAAGCACTACTCTATACAAGCAGCTCATGTAGACACAGTGTTGAATCCTTATGTTATACAATACAGGTGATGACGTCATAAGGAGGCGGTGGTTGCATTAGATCTGAGGAACAGAACGCCTTCTTTTCCAAGTAGCAGCTTAAGGACTGGATCTGTGAGGAGGTGAATCAACCTCTTGGCAAAAGCCCCTTAAACAGCCAGTAATTGCCCAGAACATTGACCCTAAAGCTAGGAGATGTACATAGAGCCAGCAGATTTTGGTTTCACTATCGATTTTAACAGCTCAGAGGGGAGTAAACACAGAGTGTGCAAGCCGCCAATCACTGCGCAGTGGGCGTGGCCGGGGCGTTTCCTGTCTAGGGGCGTATCCCAACAGGCTGAATGAAATGTCAGCCAGCCAATCACAGTGCAGGGGGCGTGTCTAGGGTGCCAGAATCGACCCAGGGGCGTTCTGACCAGCAACAGCAGAAATAAGACAGTTTTACAGAGATGCTTATATCTGCTAAACCAAGTGACAGAGGTAATGCAACCCAATTACAAAAGTGCTTATTTTTACTGTCCCCATAATCTGAGACATGATCTTTGTAACGATAAAACCCCTTTAAGGACCACATGTATGAAAACTATCTAGTTCTAAAACTCACTTTGTTGCCCATAGCAACCAATCACAGCTCCCCTCTCATTTTTTCAGAGAACTATATGAACTGAAAGGGGCGCTCTGATTGGTTGCTATGGGCAACAAAGTGAGTTTTAGACCTTGACAGTTTTCATACATATGGCCCTAAATGTCATTCAAGTGCGGCCCCTCAGTCCTGCATAAGAGTTGCTTGGCAATGGAGCTACTGGTGGCTCAGCCAAATGTACCGATTGTGTCTTTGAGTAAAATCAAGAACAATGGGAGAACATATGGAAGGACAATGTACATTTTCTCCCCTGAGTAATTCTTACTTTTCTGCACTTTTGCTAAATTATTGTGCTTTGTGTCGATTTGTTCTAGTTCTGCATGGGCTTACATTCTGTTTCGTAACCTACCATTACATGCTGCTGTTTCTAAATGCTATAATCTACATGAATACATTGATCCTACTAGCCACTAGGATCAGCTTCACAGTATACTGTAGTATCCTTTAGTATAGTATATTGTATTATATAGTATAGTATACTATGATACCACTGGATTATTATACCCCTAGATATTGCATTGAGTAAAATCAAAGACCTGTTGAGGAGCATAAAGTAGGTCGTCCACATCACTTTCCCTGTATGTTGTATGCTGCTAAATCTTTGTGTTTTGAATGTAAATTTACATCCAACATGTTATGAAGGGGTTGTGTCACCTGCCTGTTTTTTCTGTGGCTGCAGCATGAAATATTGTAAAAGAGGACGTAAAACATTTCAAAAGTAAGCGAGACGCAGGTAATTGTTGCTGCTATAACATCAATGTAGTACTTTCCTGTACATGCGCGTTGCTGCTATGAAATCGGTACATATTATCATCCAGACACTAAAAAAACTAAACCAGATCAACGGCTGTAGAACTTTATTTAAGGGTCGTTGCACCAAGGGGCAACTAAAGAAAATAGTCAGCAGTATACAGTTCTGTACACCAGAGCCCTGCAGCTAGGGTATACCATAAATCACTGTGCTGTGAAGCTAGTTGTATAGAGCGCCTCAAGGGAAGTTCTTCCAATCCTCGGAGTGTCCAGTGCTAGCCAGGAGAGCGGCCATTACCTAGCCTGTAGTCACAGCACTGGTAGAAACCCAACCTACAATCCTGTGATGTAGAGAAATGAGTCCTGAGTTTCTGTGCATACCCTGGAGCATCAGTCTCCAACTGGGAACAGGATGAACCACGCATGCATAGAAATGCGTGTCTCTGGTGAAGGGGACACATTTGTTAATATTAATTAGAAAATTGCCGTTTTGCACTCGTTAACAATTAGAGATGTATTTGGTGAGATGAAAATACCCCTATAAGTGGCTGATGGATCCTAATACTAGTTCTACTGAAACAAATATAAAGTAGGTGCCTGTATAAGCGTTAATATTGGCCGGGCATGTAGGAAATTTGGGTTTTTAGGGTTTCTTTTTAAGTGATTGGTGCAACAAAAAGTGTCTGGAGTGATCACTATATGGGAACTACATGGCATTACTCTGTGTGGCTCTGTTATTTGTGACCTTGTGGCTATTTGTTCACTACATTGCTTTGTTATTTATACTTTACTTTGTTCTAATACTTCCACTTCACATCTCTCTGTTCTTTACTTCATGTTAGTTATTGAGCACCTATTAACCTATCACAGCGACATAGCAAACCTTACATTTCAACAGCACAGTGTTATGAACAGCATGTAAAGTGTATAGCACAAAACAAATGTGTTTGTTCCCAAGTTTGGGGCTATGGTGGGGGGGTACTCATGGTTGGATTCTGGCCTCAAGTGCCCGAGATGTAAATTCAGTCTTGGTGATTCTGAGTTTGTTTGGTGTGTAAATTTTAAAAAAATAAAGCCCCAGAGGGGCCTATAAAGCATAGGTGCAAAAAGAAAAAACGGTGTCACACCCATTTTTGGCGCAACAAAAAACTTTCAATTGCCCCTTGAAGAGTTCAAAGGGTTGCTGGGTTAGAAAAGTATTTGTTTAAAATGAAGTTGAGTGTGTTCCAAAAAATTTTTTGGGCCTCAGAGGGTAACTTCAAAATCGGGGGCCCAAAGTGCAAAAATTGAAGGGGCCCCCATCCATGCCCCCCGAAACAATCTGGTTTCCCTTTATTGATGGCGGTTTTTTGGGCCCTCAGGGCGCGGGCCCCGGTACGACGCTTCGCTGCACCCCAATTTATGCCAGGCCCCCTTTTCAGGGGGTACAGGGGGCCCCCCGTATGGGGCCCGGGAGAGATTTAAGGGGGCCCGCTTCAAGAGGCCCCTTTTTTTCCCATAAAGTGAGCGGGGGCGAACCAGGGGCCCGTTAACGGGGGGCCCGTTGGTGGCTGGTGAGCGCGCTAGCGCTGGGGGGACAGGGGCCGGGGGGAGGGGCCCTCCCCGCCCAGGGCCCCTCCCCTCCTCGGCGCCCTTCAATAAATTTACTGCCGGGGGGGGCGGAGGGTCGGGGAGGAGGGGCGTTCCGAGTCCCGCACGTGCGTACAGGAGTTTTTTACGCTTGCGCCTGACCCGGACCCGGGCCGCCCTCCTTGTGGGGGGATGGGGAAAAAATTTTGATTCCGTGGGCCCGCCTGGGGGCGGACCTCACAAATTAAAATTGTTCCGCATCCCGCCGCGGGGACAATAACGCGGGCAGCGGGCGGAGACAGGGGGAGGGCCGTCCAGTAAGGCAGTGAAGAGTGTAGAAATTTTTGCAGTGTAGCTTTTTCCCGGGGGGGGCCCTCCTCTTAGAGCACCATTTTATCCACGATGTGGGGGGGGGCCCCCTTTGCCCATAGGGGCCCCCCTTTCCAAACCTGCCCCTCGGGCTGCATTTTGGTGTTGGGTGGGGGGCCCTTTTACCCCCCCCCCTCCCCGGGGGGTTGTTTTTTTGGGGTGGGGGGGCCCTTTGGGCCCCCCGGGGGTGCAGAGGTGGGGGGGGGAAGGGCCCCCCACCAAAAAATTCAGCCCAGGGGGGGGGGGGTTGGGAGGGCCCCCCCCACCACAATTGCAGCCCGGGGGAGGGGGGGTAGAGGGCCCCCCACCACAAAGGGGCCCTTTTTGAGGGGTGCCCCCTCCCTGTTTGTGTGGGGGAGGAGGGGCACCCTTAAAGCCCCCACACGGCCCGGGGGGAGGGGGCACCTCTCAAGCCCCCACAGGGCCCCGGGGGTGGGGGGGGGGCCCCTTAAACCCCACACGGCCGGGGGGGGGGGGGCCCCCCTCTAAGCCCCCACAGGCCCGGGGGAGGAGGGGGAAACCTTAAACCCCCCACACGGCCCGGGGGAGGAGGGGACACCCCCAAGCCCCCACCGGCCCCGGGGGGAGGGGGGACCCTCTCAGCCCCCCCCGGGCCCCGGGGGAGGGGGGGAAAACCTCTCCAAAACCCCACTCGGGCCCCGGGGTTTTTTGGAGGGGGGACCCCTCTCAAGCCCCCACGGCCCGGGGGGGGGCGGGGCACCTGCCTTATCAAAAAAGGGGCCCTGGCTACTGGGGCTTCAAATTAAAGGGGGGGCCTGCACCGGTATCACAAAGGGGGGGCCCTGGCTACCTGGCTATCACTAAAGGGGGCCCTGGTACCTGGCTATAACAAAGGGGGCCCGGGCATCGGGCATAATTAAGGGGGCCCCCTGGTTATTTGGCATCACAAAAGGGGCCCCTGTATCATAAAGGGGGGCCTAAATTCCCTGGCTATCCAAAGGGGGGTTTTGGGGGCCCTGCTACCGGGCTATCAAAAAAGGGGGGCCCGGGCTATCACAAAAGGGGGGCCCTGGTACCTGGCTTTTTAATTAAAGGGGGGCCCCTGGCTACCCTGGCTATAATAAAGGGGGCCCCTGGCTTTTAAAAAGGGGGCCCTGGCTTCCTGGCTATAATTAAAGGGGGCCCTGGCTTTAGCTATAAAAAGGGGGCCCGGCTCCCTGCTTTTTAAAAAAGGGGGCCCTGGCTACCTAGCTTTTCCTAAAGGGGGCCAAAAAGGCTCTCCCTAGCATCTCTAAAGGGGGCCCAGGCATCCCCCCCCCCCCTCTAAAGGGGGCCCAGGCTACCTAGTACTCAAAAGGGGGCCCTGACTTACCTAATTTAAAGGGGGGCCCCGGCTACCTAACCTACGGGGGCCCTGGTTCAAATAAAAAAAAAGGGGGCCTACCCCTAAAAACTAAAGGGGATTGTAGCTAGGTCCCATCAACCTTTCCTTTGGGCCCGGAGACCTGGGTGTCAATTCTGGGGGCCTTTCCCTATTTGCCTACCTAACTAAGTCTTGTTCCCACTGGAAAAATTAATTGAGAGGGGGACCCCCTAGTTGTAGATTATCTCCAGGGGGTTAGCCCTTTTTCCCCCCCCCAAACCCCCTTAGTATTTAGCCTCTAAGTTAGGGTTGTACCCGCTCTCTCACCCTGGGTAGTTGTACAGGGTGGGATAGAAAAAGAGATGCGGGAAAAATTTGAGGTTTTAAGATATTTGTGTGTAATTTCTGCAGGGAGAGTTGTGGCCGGGACAAGTCATCATGGCGGTGTGGAACGGTGCAGAAAAAAGGGGAAAGAGAACGATCCTAGATAAACGTCTCCGTGAGTCCCTGTTTCGGGGTTTATTGTACTACTTTAGGGACATGCTGATTCACTGTAATGTAATGTGACCTGAGCGGTGCAAAATCACTATGTTCTCCATATGGGGGTGTTATTCGGGGTTTGTATGTGGCAGTGTACATGTGTATCAGATGTGGAGGAGGATTTGTATGTGGGTGGAGGGGGATATTGGGGAAAGTGGGTGGGGGGGGTATTGTATGTGGGTGGGGGGATATTGTATGTGGGTTGGGGGGAGTATTGTATGTGGGGGGGGGGTATTGTATGTGGGGGAGGGGGTATTGTATGGGTGGAGGGGGGAATTTTATGGGGTGGAGGGGATATTGTTTGGGGGGAGGGGGGAAATTTTATGTGGGTGGGGAAGATATTGTTGTGGGGGGAGGGGGTATTTTATTTTGGGGGGGAGGGGGATATTGTATGTGGGCTGGGGATTTGTATGTGGGGGGGGGGATATTGTATGTGGGGGGGAGGAGATCTGTATGTGGGGGGAGGGGGATATTGTAGTGGGTGGGGGAGGGAAATTTATGGGGTGGAGGGGGGTATTTTATGTGGGTGGGGGGGGATATTGTTGTGGGTGGAGGGGTATTGTATGTGGGGGAGGGGGTATTTATGTGGGTGGAGGGGATTTTTTTTTGGGGGTTTTTTGTGGGTGGAGGAATAGTATTGGTGGAGGGGGGTATTGTTGTGGGTGGAGGGGGATATTGTATGTGGGTGGGGGGGATATTATATGTGGGTGAAAGGGATTTGTATTGGGGGGTGGGGGAGGATATTGTATGTGGGTGGAGGGGGTATTGTATGTGGGTGGAGGGGGGTATTGTTTGTGGGTGGAGGGGATATGGAGGAGCTATTTTGCCCGTGTCTAGATATGTGGAAAGACAGATTGTGACTCACTTTGGTATAGTACTCACATACATTCTTTTTTGCTACTGTATTATGTGGTAAAATGGGGCATTTTTGTCCTAGGGCCCCTTTTTTTTTTTTTTTTTTGCTGGGGGGGGCGACCGGTTGCAGGGGGGGGGTTTAACGGGGGGGCCCCGGTGATCGCTGTATGGGGCCCTGAAATTTAGTTTGGCGGCCCTGTCTATGACCCTGGTTGCCATCTGGACTAGTTAAATAAGGCTGTGGTAAGGTCTTGCAAATAAGGGTGCGGACTAATTGTAGGTAAGCGAAAAAGAACAGGAGGTAATGATGAACCCTAATTCCTATCACTTACTACAGCCTGGCAGAAGTTTTCCCCCCAAAAGGAAGGCTTCCTTGAAAGGGTGAACCCACTATTCTAGCCCTGGCCTGCCCTGATATCAATACAACACCTCTTTTTCCCAACCCCCCCACAGTGTAGTCAAATAAAAAGGCGAATTTACCTCAGAAAAAGAGGACAAAATGTAAAGTTATGAAATGAAGCCCCAACACATTTCTACTGAGCTCCTTAGCTTACTTAGGGGGGTCACAAAAAAGGAAAAGTAGCACTCATCGTACAGAAGAAAATTTTGGGTTTACTTTTTTTCATACGGTGCTATTCAAATCTCTTTCTAGCCGCAAAGGGGTTTTCCCCAAAACTAATTTAACCCCCTGTATCCAGCTCTTTGCTCTGTTGTCAGAAGGGGGCGTGTGTGATTAGTTTTAATTCCATATGTGACTCAGGTTGGTGGGGGGATGCTATTTTTTTTTCTAAAAAACCCTTTAAATTTCACAGATCGGTTTTATTTTGGGGTGTTTATTGAGAAATTTTGATTTTTTGGGGTGGCAGTGAAAAAATTTTCGGATTTTGTATCTAGACTCAAGTAATAAAATTGGATAAAATTCAGTTTGAAATTCATAGGGAGAAAAATTTTTTTTTGGATCTTGAAAAGTTGGGTAAAAAAAAACAGATTAGACAAAGATATTTCGGAAAATTACACTACAAATTTTTTTTACATTTCTCTTGGCATCCCCCTTCTCAAAAAAAAAGGGGGTTCCCTAGGCCAATTTTTAGGGCTCATAGAAATTTTTTTCATTGAGGATTTCAAGAGAAGTATAAAATTTAAAAGCACGTTTTTTGGCAAGGGGTTTTTTCCTAAAAAATGTTTGAGGAAGGCGTTTTTAAAAGGGGTTTGCCAGTGACAGAGGACATTTATTTTTTCAGTAAAAAAAAGAAAGAAAAAACTGATTTAATTCGTTTATAGGTACCTTTGATGAAGGAATGAAATGAGAGCTATACTTAGAAGACATTGGACAATTTTGAAGGGAGATCCAGATTTTTGGGATTTCTAAATACCCTAGTGTCACTTATGAAGAGGAAGAAATCTTAGGGATGAATTTTTACAAATAATTTGAGGGGGGATGGCAAAAAAAACATGGTTGCAGTTCCGGGGTAGGTTTATACCCTGTGGCAATGTTATTGTCCCCTTCATATGGAAAATAAAGATTTTGTTAATCCCCTTGATAAGAGATTTGAGTAAGAAATTCATCAAATGTAAAACCAGAGGGGGGATTTATGGGGCTATGTGACCTGCCCCCAAATCATGTGGGAAAAAACCCTAAGGGGTTTCGTCGTCGGGTTCGAAAAACCCTTGAGTACTATTTAAAAATAGAGGTGACACTCCCCTAGCGAGACACATTTTGGAAGTCATAATGGGGAATTGGGTGCTGAAATTTTGGGCATATGTGTGAAAAAAATAGGGGAAAGAAAGGGCATTTGGATGGGTTTTTTTTGCAGGAAGAGGCAAGTTGGTACCAGACCAATACATTTAACCTAAAGGCCTAAATGAAGGGTTTTTATTTTCGGCTTTATTTGATCTTGCTGTTCCCCTTTTAAGTTTTTGAAAAAAATGATATATGTGATTAAGTAGGTCAAGTGGTAAAGCACAGTTGAATTATGACATGGAACACAGAGTTAATATTTTTTTTTTCCCCCCCCCTTCCTTCCCTGCGCCCCCTTCCCCCCCCGCTCTCCTCTCCTCTCCCCCTTTGCCTCTAGTTTTTTCCCCATTTTCCCGGGTCCCGCAAAGATGCAGTATTATCACGGGGCCCCGGTTTCTTTTTAACAAATTGGGATGCTGTATATGCTTTTGCAAGGTATTCTGTAGTATCATTTGTGAGATTTTTTGTTTTTTCTTGCGGCCTGATTTTTTGGAAGCGGATGCAACTAGATGCAATGGCATTTGAAAATACTGGAGTTTTTGCGTCCATGTTTTTTTGCAACTCCCCTTTTTAACGTGGTGGATTGAATGGTACTGGAGGTAGGAGAGAATCTTCAATGGGGAACTTGTGAGGCAGACGGGGAGGGAGGGGCATAGCCATAAGCCCAACATTATTAAAAAGAATATGAATATTAATTAAAAAAAGAAGTGGTTAGAAATAGTCTTGGGGGCAATATATTATTTAAAGGGCCCGCAGTCTTTGGAAAGAATATGCATATTACATTATAGGGGGAAGTGCTTTATGGGGAAATAAAATGACAGTGGTTATTGTACAGTGGAGTTTAGATTCCCCTGAAAAAAAGCTATTAGATTTTGAAGAGAAGGGGCTTATGGGAATTGATAAAGATGGCAGTGGCTGTGTAATGTGACACCTTAGTCTGTAAGTTCATTCTGGAGGCACCGTTGCAAAAATATGAGAGAGGTGAGACGGAAGCCCATCACAGTCAGGGCTGGGTGTCTGTTGTGCAGTGCTTGGGACGGGCAGTACGGTAAAGGGCGCAAGCCCATTATGGAGATGGGAATTTGACTGAAGGTTTTTGGCTCTGAGAGATGGTGGCAGTTTTAAACAGGATTGTTATGGGTGGCGCGGAGGGGGGGTGGGGGTTTTTGTGGATTCTCGATGGTAATTGGGGGCACCTGAACGGGGTTTTACCCAAAATGATATAAAAGGGAAATGAGCTCAGAAACCCCATTGACGGGCCCCCTAAGCCTTGATAAAGCCAGGTTATCTGGCGAAAAATGTCGGCGAGGTCAGATATGACGTTTTAAATTGTGATCTCTCCCCTCTGTCTACAAGTGTCACCTGCTGCAGACGGTGTCACAAGGGGGCCTTATTCTGTGTCTATGAGATTAGGGACGACTGCCCAAGTAGTTGGCTTGGGATCCCTTACTGGAGCTAGTACTTTGCTATAGATATAAGGCTCCCCTGTTAGTAGGTGGGGTTCCACCAGACTTGATAATAGAAAGGGAGTTATTCCCTCTTTCAGAAGCAAAAAGGGTTAAATGATGAGGTTAGAGATCAGGTTTTTAAATAGTGTGTATAGAGGTTAAGAGTTAGATATAATAAAAGTTACGTTTTAGTGTTTAACAGATAGAGAACTGATAGAGTTTAAGTTTGCCTATGGCAAAATAGTAAATATAGTGATCAAAAGTCACTCTTTGTTCTCTTGTGAGATTCCCAATTTTTTGGAGATTATGTCAGCAGGATGACATCACCAGGCCTTTCCTCTCCTTAGTCAAAGAAAAGTCTGTTTATGTGTACAGCTGTAAGTAGCTACATTGTAGCTCAGAGGTAAAACTTTTGCCTCCAGGCACAAAGGTTCTTGGTTCAAATCCCTGCAGGAACCAAGCCTGTCGATTTTATTTCTCTTTATTAATGCACATACCTTAATGAGGTTTCTTTTTTTTATTTATTTGCACTGTTTGACTAATTACTAAGGAGAACAGAGGATAGGAGTACAATGAAAGCACCTGGGGTTTGAACACTCAGTAGCTGCCTGAGAGGAGAGGTGATGTCTGAGCATGTCTGAGTAGGACTGAGGAGCTCTCAGCTCTGGTCGTATCTCCTGGAGATGAGCTGTAAACATTGGATAACTAAAGGAGCAGCTAAAACAAAAACGGTGCAGAATTTTTAATAATGATGAAAGGTGAAAATGTTTATTATTTAATTTACAAACTTCCCACGTCAATTTTACTTCATGGCAAAACCCATTTAAATTGAAACATATGACCATGGACTGTATATGAACCCTGCAGCAAAACAAAAGCAATACAATTCTTGCCCTGTGGTTAGGTAGTCCTAACATTTTACTTGCTTTCATATAAATGTGCTGTAAATATTTCTGATAAAAGGAAAATTTCCACGCATTGTGTGTGTGACAGGTTAAGTATGGTGAGATAATAAGGAACCAACACTTTATTCACTGTGTATGTTCCACCAGCGATATACTGTGCAGAGCAACATCACTGGCCACCTACTGTATCAGTAAAGTTTAATGACTCATTGCCAGTGCATCAGACTAAAGTATATTCAATGAAATACTAAGCCTTCCAACCAGCAGGGAGAGATCAGGCTCCACATGAACCAGGAAGAATAAACTTCTGTCTGATTCAGTGTTGCAGTGAATGGCAAAGAGCAGCAAATGCTGCACTACTTATATAACCAGAAGATTATGTGAATATAGGGGAACAGTTATGAAAGCTGTCTAGGTCTCAGACTTTCTTTGTTGCACATGGCAAGCAATGAGAGTTCCCTTTTATTTTTTCAGAGCACTAAATGAAATGAAAGGGGAGTTCTGACTGAACAAAGAAAGTCTTACATGTACATGTGGCCCATATACATGTGGCAGGTTGTACTGGTATTCTACATACGTGGACACAATTGTTGGTACCCTTTCGTTAAAGAAAGAAAAAAAATTAGCATTAAATTAACTTGACAAAAGTAATAATAAATTTAAATTGACTGAAAATCATCTAATGAAAATCACACATTGCTTTTTAATTATTGTTCAATCAAAAAGAAAAAAAGAAATACTAATGAAACTGGCCAGGACATAAATGATGGCACCCCTAGAAAAGATTGCAAATAATCTGACTGTAGAAACGTTAAAGTAAAGTGTTTGTGTAATTAGCATTAAAAGTGACATCAAACTTGTAATCAGCCAGTCTGCCTATTTAAAGGGTAAAAAGTGGTCACATTGCTGTTTGATATCATGGGGTGTACCACACTGAATATGGGCCAAAAGCTAAGGAGAACGTTGTCTCTGGAAATGGTCTATAATTTTCTGTCTAATCTCCTAACAACTTGATGTTCCTGTTAATACAGTTGCACATATTAGTCGGAGTTTAAAGGTGTATGGAACTGAAGCCAGTCTCCCCGGATGTGGCTGCAAGAGGAAAATTAATGACAAATTGAAAAGATGGTTAATATGAATGATAACTAAAGAGCCCAAAACAACTTCAAAGAGATTAGAGGTCAAAGTACATAAGTCCCACACACCATGTATCCAAGTGTTCTTAATGGAAGAGGACCAAGGAGGAAACCACTGTTGAAAGCAAATCTTAAAAAAGCAAGACAGGAATTTGACAAAATCTACATGGACAAACCACAAAGCTTCTGAGAACATAGAGGCGATTCTTTTATGTTTTCAGGCTGTTTTACTTCATCTGGTTCATGTTTTAAATCTGTGCAGGGTATAATGAAATCTCAAGACTCCCAAGGCACTCTTGATCTAAATGTGCTGCCCCTAGTCAGAAAACTTGGTCTCATTCGCAGTTCGTGGGTTCTCCAACAGAATAATGTCCCAAAACACACAGCTAAAACCATCCAAGACTGGCTAAGTGGAAAGCATTGGACTATTCTGAAGTGTCTTCTATGAGCGCTGATCTAAATCCTATTGAACATCTGTAGAAGGAGCTGAAACATGCAGTCTGGAGAAGGAACCCTTCAAACCTGAGACAGCTGGAGCAGTTTGCTCACGAGGAGTGGGAAAAAAAACAACAAAAAAACTATCATTTTTGTCCAAGCCAGTTTTAATTTTTTTAAAAACATTTTCAGTTCAACTTCAATTCAAAAGCAATGTCTGATTTTTATTATTTGATTATCTGTTTTATATAAACATATAGATAGATATTTGTTTTTTGTCTTTCCACTGCGCAGATTAATTAATTATGTTTCTTGTGTATATTTAACTACATGTGTTCACTGGTTACACCCTAAGGCCGTGTTCACATGGCTTATTCAAGACAGAATTGCGAGCCGGATTGCGCTCGCAATTCCGGCTTGAATAAGGGGCGGGGCGGGGGCGCGGCCCGCCGGCCCCATAGACTTCCATTATCCACGGCACGTATTGCGCCTGGATAATGTGCATGTCACTGTCTCCCCGCCCGGCGGATTCGGCGAGCGGGGAGGAGCGACAGAATACACTGTTCTCTATGAGAACGGTGGATTACCGTAATTACTGCGACGGATTGGCGCCGTACTGCAGCGCAAATCTGGCGCGCAGTAGGGCGCCAATCCGCGCCGAAATAAGCCGTGTTAACGGCCCCTAAGTCTCAGCATGTAATTAAAGTTGCTTGTATTTTGCTGATACAGTGGTCTCTCAAGTGATAATGGCCTCAGGATACAATATTTTCAATATACAATGATCTTTCCTGTGACATTGTATCCCAAAGCCAGACACAACATACAATGTCACAGACACTGCCGATCTGCAGTACATGTGATTGACTGGAAGATCCAACCTATTTTCATGAACATTTTACTTGTAAAATATCTGTATTCGTGAGGTACATGGACTGATTGGTGGTCTAGTAGAGCCTTTCTACAGCACAGTGCAGTAATGCATAATGTATTTTGTACTGCACTTTACATATGCCAGCATGAGCAGCTTCTTTGGGCAGTAGATGAGGTCTCCATTCTCCTCTTTTCTTGTACATTGTGTACATTTCTCAAAATAGAAAGAGATTTCCAGCTTTCAGCAGCTCTTTTTGACTGTTATATGTAAGGACTTGCTTTATCTGGATTAGTTATCTGCTTATTTTTCTTTAATCTTCATTTAGCGTTATGTTGTGGTCACATTTTGGGGCTATAGAACCAGTTACCAGTTTTCAACAGTTATGATCTCAACATACAATGGTCAACCCAAAACCAATTAATCTTCTATGTTGAGGGAATCACCGTACATGACATTAGTATTTTGTACTAAATTGTATCTATAAGTGACGTCTAGTGCTTTGGCTTCTTCATTCTCAGATTTCGGGGGAATGGATGGTGCCCCTCCTGAGTTTATGTAGCTTCTTTTTTTTTTTCTTAAGTGGTGCTAATATTCATGATATCTTGCACCACCACACAATTTAGAGTTGTTCCCAGCACTGAGAACATGAAAAAGTGAATAATTCTACCTCTGTAATAAGTATCAGGGTCTGTTTAATGTTTGCTGCCATTGTTGCGAGGCTATTTGAGCAGCCTGCAATATGGAGGGACTATTGATTACTTTGTCAGCCACTGCTGTTATGATCTTTTTCACTCTCTCTCAAGATTAACATGTTTGCTTATCTCAGCAGTGTTTAAGTGTCAAGCAACTGTGGACCCTGTTTAATATACTCTTCTAGGACATCATTATACTGTTTATGCACTTACAGTTGAAGCCGGAAGTTTATATGCACTATATAAAAAGACACGTATGCATGTTTTTTTTCACTATCTGACATGAAATTAGAACAAACCTTACCAGTTTTAGGTCAATTAGGAACCAAAATTATTTATATTTGCCAAATGCCAGAATAATGAGAGAGCGAGAATTTTTAAGGCATTTTTATCACTTTCTGCAAAGTCAAAAGTTTACATACATTTTATTAGTATTTGGTAGCATTGCCCTTAAACTGTATGACTTGGGTCAAACATTTTGGATATCCTTCCACAAGCTTCTCACAATAGTTGGTTGGAATTTTGGCTCTCCTCCTCCTGACAGAACTGGTGTAACTGAGCCATGTTTATAGGTCGCCTTGCTTGCACCGGCCTTTTCAACTTTTCCCATAGATTTTCAGTAGGATTGAGATCAGGGCTTTGTGATGGCCACTCCAGAACATTGATTTAGTTATCCTTAAGCCACTTTGTAACCAGTTTGGCAGTATGCTTCTGGTCATTGTCCATTTTGGAGACCCATTTCCGCCCAAGCTTTAACTTCCTGGCTGATGTCTTGAGATGTTGCTTCAGTATTGCCACATAATTTTATTTCCTCATGATGCCATCTATTTTGTGGCATGCACCAGTCCCTCCTGCAGCAAAGCAAACCCACAACATGATGCAACAACCCCTGTGTTTCACAGTTGGGATGGTGTTCTTAGGCTTTGAAGCTTCTCCCTTTTTCCTCTGAATGTAACGATGGTCATTATGGCCAAATAGTTAAATTTTAGTTTCGTCAGACCACAGGACATCTTCAAAAATGTAGGTCTTTGTTCCTGTGTGCATTTGCAAATCCGGCTTTTATATGTTTCTTTTGCAGTAATGGCTTCTTCCTGGCAGAGTGGCTTTTCAGTCCATGTTGATAGAGTACTCGTTTCACTGTGGATAATGACACAATCTTACAAGCTTTCTCCAGCATTTTCACAAGGTCTTTTGCTTTTGTTCTTGGGTTGATATGCACATGTCGGCTCAAAGCACATCATGTCTGAGACACAGAACCCGTTTCCTTCCTCAGCGGTTTGATGGCTAGACATTCCCATTTGTTTGTACTTGCATATAATTGTTTGTACAGATGAACGAGGCACCTTTAGGCATTTGGAAATTACACCCAAAGATGATCCAGACTTGTGCAAGTCCACAATTCTCTTCCTGATCTCTTGGCTGATTTCTTTAGAATTTCTCATGATTTTACAAACAGAAACAGTGTGTTTTTGGTGTGCATAAAAAATATATCCACAAACCTATCAGAAGCTTCCAGAGACATGACATCATCATATGGGCTGTCCCAAATTGTTTAAAGGCATAGTAATCCTAGTGTATGAAAACATTTGACTTTGCAGAAAGTAATACAAATGCCTTATTATTATTCTGGCATTTGGCAAATATAAATAATTTTGGTAATCCTAATTGACCTAAAACGGGTACGGTATATTCTGATTTCATGTCAGATAGTGAGAAAAACATGCATATGTGTCTTTTTATATAGTGTATGTAAACTTCTTGCTTCAGCTGTAGATATAAACATGTGTGTGTGTATATCTAGATAGATAGATAGATAGATAGATAGATAGATAGATAGATAGATAGATAAAAATAATATATATGCCCTAACATCGATTTATCGCCTCTGATGAATTTTAATCCACCTTAGCAGGAAATGCATTGGGAGGAAATAGAAGAAGGACTGTTTAGTGCAAGGTTCCAGTGCAAGGCTGCCTTTATAGAGGTGACTACTCCGCCTTTTAGGAAGGATGCATTTAGAAGCTGTAATTAGGGTCAGAGCTGTCCTCCCTATTACTGTGTCCAATGATGAAAGCACTTTGGCCAGATATCTCTTACCAGTCACAGTAAGAGGATCAGGTGCACCATTTATTTCCTATTTTTACTTTAATGGCTCAGGAATATATCTCCTTTTTGTGCATCTCTCTATGTAGTGATATATGTTTTAGACGACTAAGGCTTGGTTCACCTCTGTGTCGGCAGATCTGTTCGGACTCTTTGTCACAGAGGTGTCACTGGATCAGTTTCATGAAGACACCAATGGTATCTAATGAGCCTCATTAACTACAGTAGGGTCTGTTGGGATTCTGTCATGGTGTCCGTCATTTTTACAAAAAATTGTGTTGCATGCTGCGCTACTATTTCTGTTCATTTTGATGGAATCTGCAATGAAGGCTTTGAATTGAACCTCTGACTCAACAGGACAGAACAGGACCTCATAAAAGTTATTTTAAATCTTTTCATTCCTTCCAGTGATAAGTCTTTTTAGTGTTCTGTAGCTACAGATGTAGATCTAGTCAGGTATGGCTCTCTGTAGTGAGAGGAATGAGAGGAGGAAGGTTGTGTTACCATTGTTGGTTATCACAGTGTATGGTGAGTACATAAGTGCCAGGTGAGGTTGGTGTGCCTGGATTGCAGATATGTGGATGTTGATGCCACTAGGCCTACTGCTGGTGATGCTGGGACGTGTAATATGCTTAAGAAAAACTGTTCTGCATGGAGTCTTGCCAGCGTTACTCACAGAATTCAGCTTAAAGAGAACCTGTCACATAGTTTATGCCCCCCTTGCTGAAGGGCAACAGAGTCTAGTAACAGACATGCTGTTTCCAGCGGTGTGCCCCTTATTCTGTAAGATGCTGTAGTTTTCGAGTATTTAATGCTCAAATCTGCAGTTTTCAGCCAGAAAAGAGTCATGAAAAGAGTCTGTTTTTTTCATACCCCGCCCATCTGAGGTTAGCCCCGCCCACCTCACAACTGATTACCTTATTCCTTTGAATAGGTAGAACCATGTGAATAACTGCCAGGTGGGCGGGCCTAGCCTTTGGTGGGTGGGACTAGCACCTGCTCATGAATAAGATTTGAACATTAAATTCTCTAAGGCCCCGTTCACACGGCTTATTCCTGACGGATTTGTGCGCCGTATTGAGCGCACAAATCCGCCGTGAATAAGGGGTGGGACGGGGGCGGGGCCGGAGCGCGGCGGGGGCGCCGCTCCCGGCCCCAAAGACAATGAATTGTTTAAGGCGCGTACGCGCCGGAAATAAAGTGCATGTCACTTTCTCCCCCCGTGGCGGATTTGCCGAGCGGGGAGGAGCGACGGAATCCACTGTTCTCTATGAGAGCAGTGGATTACCGTAATGACTCCGACGGATTGGCGCCGTATGAAGCGCTAATCTGGCGCGAATACGGCGCCAATCCGTCGGCAAATAAGCCGTGCGAACGGGGCCAAACACTCCCGAGTAAGGGACACAGCGCTGGAAACAGCAGGTCTTTCACTATGTTGTGCTGTCCTCAACAAGGGGGGGGGGCATAACCTATTTGAAAGGTTCCCTTTAAAGAATGTTACACACTTTTTTTTCTCTCTCTCTCTCCCCTTCACACTCTCTTCCGCCCTCTCTATTCTCCCCCCTCTCTCATCCCCTCTCTATCCTCTCTCTCTCACTCTCCTCCCTCCCTCTCTCTCTCTTTCCTCCTCCCCCCTGTCATTTTCTGTCCCTCTCTCTCTCCTCCCTCCTCTCTTCCCTCCCTCCCTCTCTCTCTCTCTCTCTCTCTCCTCTTTTTCTCTCTTTCTCTCACTCTCCCCCCTCTTTCTCTTATTCCTTTTTTCTGTGAGTACACTTGTGGGTGGTGTTTTGCCTCTGCCTGTTCCATTCCACTGTCAACAGGTATATATGTGACCCCTTATGCTGAAACAGTAGTTTCAAAGACAATCCTTTGGAGACCAATACCGTTGATCGAACTGTTCTAGAAAAGTGAAGTTCTAGTTAGAACTCAAACTGAACCGAACATTTTATTGTTCGTTTGAGTAAAGTTCTAGTTTTAATTGAGTCATGCCATTTTCAGTTTCATTTTCATCAGCTTTCTGCACTTTTGGTGGCCAATCAATCACCTTTCTGCACTTTTGGCGGCCATCCAATCAATGCAGAGCACAGAGAAGTGTCAAAAACGTCATCGCTGAGGTGTAGGGCTCTCATTGGCTGCTAAAATCACATGACCATGTTATATATATTTCACTGTATTGCCTTGTGAATGCTATTTTCAGCTCACTCTCTGTACTGCTCTTAGATAGCATTTTCCTCTCCATAGACATCAATAGTTAGGGAATTTGGTATTGCTGGCTGGATCTTTCCCACACCCAGAAGCTGTTATTTGGTGACATTTGAAGGCTCACATAACGCCTAACTCTCATATACACTCACCGGCCACTTTATTAGGTACACCATGCTAGTAACGGGTTGGACCCCCTTTTGCCTTCAGAACTTCCTCAATTCTTCGTGCATAGATTCAACAAGGTGTTGCAACGATGCTCAATTGGTACCAAGGGCCCAAAGAGTGCCAAGAAAATATTCCCCACACCATGACACCACCACCACCGCCTGAACCGTTGATACAAGGCAGGATGGATCCATGCTTTCATGTTGTTGACGCCAAATTCTGACCCTACCATCCAAATGTGACAGCAGAAATCGAGACTCATCAGACCAGCAACGTTTTTTTTTTTCCAATCTTCTACTGTCCAATTTCGATGAGCTTGGGCAAATTGTGAGCCTCATGTTTCCTGTTCTTAGCTGAAAGGAGTGGCACCCGGTGTGGTCTTCTGCTGCTGTAGCCCATCTGCCTCAAAGTTCGCCGTACTGTGCGTTCAGAGATGCTCTTCTGCCTACCTTGGTTGTAACGGGTGGCTATTTTGAGTCACTGTTGCCTTCTATACAGCTCGAACCAGTCTGCCCATTCTCCTTTGACCTCTGGCATCAACAAGGCATTTCCGCCCACAGGACTGCCGCTCACTTGATGTTTTTTCTTTTTTCGGACCATTCTGTAAACCTAAGATGGTTTGCGTAAAATCCCAGGGATAGCAGTTTTTT